>JAUMHI010000040.1:770296-797489 GCA_032359435.1 Enteromius unitaeniatus | reverse complement strand
GATAATATCTCCCAAGAGTAACATGTAAAGCGTAAAAAGTAACGGCCCTAGTACTGAGCCCTGTGGTACTCCATACTGCACTTATGATCGATATGATACGTCCTCATTCAAGTATGATTTGAAACATGCTACAGTAAGGCACTTCCAGTAATGCCAAAAGAGAATGTTGTGGTCAATAGTGTCAAAATGCAGCACTGAGATCCAATAGCACTAATAATGAGATAAACAACCTCGATCAGATGATAGAAGCAGGTCATTAGTAACTCTAATTAGAGCAGTCTCAGTACTATGATACTGTCTAAATCCTGACTGGAAAGCCTCACAGATACCATTTTCTTTTAAGAAGGAATACAATTGTATAAGGAATAATATATATTATATTAATATATACAATTAAAATATGTTAAATTAATTGAATGAAATATATAGATATAGATATATGTAAATAATATACTGTATGTAGGCTAAAATATATATGTAAAGCACTAGTAGAGTGTCTCATTCAAAGAGAATAAAAAGCTTTAGATATCTTGTTTGATGACAGAATGGTGTCTGATAACAACAGGTTAACACAGTTTTATTTTTACTAGCAAGAACTACAGTAACAACGCTGTTTTGGCAGAAACTATTGTTACCATTGTAAATATCTGTAAGGGATCTCTTTGTGTCATCAATGAGTAATTAAACTGCTCTTGGGATTACAAAAAAAACCTCTAGGTATCTCTTACTGACAGATTTAATTATCTGCCATTTATGTTCTGTACTGGATGACTTTTGGTTTTCTCAGTCTGCTTGTGCTTTATAGGCAAGTTAAGTTCTTGATATACAGTAGCTGGAAGCTCATCAACAGATTATTGTCTCTTAGAAACCGCAAATCCAATAAAATTGACTTTCAGGTAGGCTATACCTTTCTTCGAGGTGAACTTGAGACTTTTAATTGTGTCATAAATCCATCTGCCGCATCAGACACCATCAGGCACAATTAACTGCATATTGGATCTATGCAAAAAATGTTAATTTTAATGCTTAGCAGCGACCACATAAAGTAAACGTCTTGCCAAATAAACATGTTTTCCAGGTTTGTGGATGAAATCATGACAGTCGACCAATCAATGTGTGTGGCATTTTAGATAATTTAAGAATCATTAGGTGTATTATCAATCTCTTTATTTAGCTGTTCGTATTACAAGTTTGAAGATAATTCACTTTTTACAAGCTTTTTTGATTCACTTTAAAGATTGCTAACTATCAAAACTGTACCAATATTAAGGTTAATGTGAACATATAGTTCCAAACTGTTTTGTTTTGCTAGATTCAGGTAGTTAAAAGTGCCTCTAATTTGAAAAAATCACCCTATAGTCAGTGAAGCTGACTTGACTGAAATGCACAAGCTGCTTGCATTGATTATAATGGGAGTGCTCTAGGTCATCGCATAAGCTGTAATTTGTGTTGTGTTTCAAGTCTCAGAAGCAAATCCCCTACGCTCTCTTTGAATTTTTTTGTTTAATTATAGGCTTTGATTCAAATGACAGGTTAGTCTATCAGGGCGATGCGTAAGCACTGCTGGCTATAATACACCTATGCATTAGCAATGTATTTAAAGCTGCTTTCCAGAACATATTCATAATAATTACTCAGGCTTTTGAGTCTTTACAAGTTTTTTCTTATGACTAATTTTGACAGGTTTATGGCTAATTAGTGCTGTAATAATTAATAAGGCATGTAGTAACATGCTCATCCACCCAGAAGTTTGAATATGTTGCAGTAAAACATCATTTAGTGAAATGACTCGGTGGCTCATTGCATGTTCCCTGTTCCTTGAGTCACAGTGGCAACTTGCACTCTTTGCTCCCAATGTGTGAATATGAGTTTGATCAATTGCATGAATTATGAGTCCATGTATTATTGTAGTAGCCAGTGCATTTGTTAGGCCGTTTAGTTCTCCTTTTCTGCAAATCACTTATTGATATTTGATGAATGCGAGTGAGAGGTGTGAGGCATTTGAAGAAGAGCATGGCATCTGTGAGTTTTCAGTAACAGAGAGAAATGCATTACTGCTGTTCTCGGAAAACCCTCAATGTGTTGCTTTTAACGGAATGTTGCATAAATTGAAAGCATTTGCCACTTTGCATTTAAAGGAATAGTTCACCCAAACCCCTCAGGGATACCCTCTATCCAAAAAATGAGTTTGTTTCTACATGAATGGGTGCCGTCAGAACGAGAGCTGAAATAGCTGATAAAAACATCGCAATAATTCACACGACTCCAGTCCATCGGTTAATGTCTTGTGAAGGACTCGTATGCAGCTTCACTTCACTTCACAAGATGTTCCCTGATGGATTAGAAAAGGACGAGTTCACAAGATGTTCCCTGATGGATCATTGCTCCCTGATGGATTAGAGTGGTATTGATTATTGCAATGGTTTTAGCAGCTATTTGAGCTCTTAGTCTGACGGCACCCATTCACTCCTTTGCTGAGCAAGTGATGCAAATTTGAATTTCTCCAAATCTGATGAAGAAACAAACTGCAAATTGTCATTTTTGGGTGAACTCTTACTTTGAATATATCTTGAGAGACCACGTCTGGATTGAATGATGCATTCAATGAATAGAGAATCATGCATGGGCTTTGAGGAGAAGAAGCAGTGCATCTGTGTGTGGACAGGAGCTATGCTCTGGTGAAGTGGGTTTGGATTAGTCGATGGATGTTATTGAGTAGCTCCCTTGAGATGCACTTCTCATTTATGCTGAAAGACAGATGTGTGGTTATTTCCTCCATATTTTTGCACTCAACAGTGGACCTGGCGGTACTTGTTTTGCTGCGAAAACAAAATGTGCCGATTGTGAAAATGAATGGAATGGTCATGGCTGAAGGGCAAACCGAAGACTTCAAAGCATCAGCAATTTTGCTTAAGTTATTAAATCCATGTCATGCCTTGTCTGTCGTAATAGTTCCGTCCTTCATCTCGCTTCAAAAGGCAAAGTGAGCACCATGTGGCTTACTGGTCCCAGCCAATCGTGAGAAATTAACGTGGAGTTATCTAAAATGAGATCTCTGATCATAATCAGCAGCGTTTATAGAGTTATTTCTGTTTCTGAGAATCAGCACTTCATCTGCAGACACTTAGTTAACTAAGTGATACTTCATCCAAACCCTACAGGAGACGACTACACGGCTGTCAGTCAGTCAAAGCGTGATAAAACCACATGATGCTGCCGTTGCTGAAGGTGTTAAAGAAAGATTTGTTGGCGTATTGCATTAGTGTCTGTTTGACAGATCCTTCCTCTCTCTCCTGCTGTTCGGCTGCTTGCCATTCCTGGCTAGCTCTCTCCTCCGTCTTTATTCTCCCTCGATCTTTGTCTCTCCCTCTTGTTCTCCTCCTCTTTTTCTTGCCAGGGCTGTTTGGAGTGAAGCGCCTGTGCTTTGTCTTGTGTCTTCACTCAAAGCCGCTCTGACAGTGAAGTATGGTTTGGGAGGGAAACAGTAGCCAGGTGGTCGGAAACGTGGGCAGGGGAAGAACTTTTGTGCTTTTTCTCTGTCCATTTAACCGCTTCCTATTTTTTTTTCTTTTTCTTTTCATGACTTGTTTAGTAAGTACTGCTGCAATGACCTTTTGGAGTTCACGACTATTATTTCAAGACTGTAAATGTATGATTTCTTTTTTTAGGGATTTAAGCAGGTTTTTTTTTTCTTGCTTTTGTTTGTTTTTGTTCATCCACATAAAAAGCTGTCAAGAAAATTTTGAATCCTTGGCTAGTTTTTCCTGTGAAACCCGCTTGTCGTGGCATGTTTGCTTTAATGTATATGAGTGTGTGTGTGTGTGTGTGTGTGTGTGAAAACATTTTAACTTATATGTCGTCTTGTACACCAGCTTACTAGTTCATTCAGTAGCCTACTTCAGCTAGTAGCTTTTGTCCCTCAGAGGTCGCATCAACTTTTTGATACGGTAAAATAAACGCTCTTGATCATTATTTTTGTCTTGTTTTACAGTCAAAAAATAAGTCTACATATTATTGTAATATTGTAACATAATTGGAAAGTAGATTTTTCTTGTTTTAAGCATAAAACATCTTTTTATATACTTTTTTAAGGTTTTATACTTTAGATTGTTTTTAAGAAAAAAAATATTTAGCGAAATTCTAAGAAAAATAAACCTTGTCTTTAAAATAGAATAAAATAAAATAAAATAAAATAAAATAAAATAAAATAAAATAATAAAATAAAATAAAATAAAATAAAATAAAATAAAATAAAATAAAATAAAATAAAATAAAATAAAATAAAATAAAAAAGAAAACAAAATATTGCCAAACCTTCACATCAAGAAAATGTGTCTTTTTAGAATATTTTCTAAAATACAAGTAAAACAGGGCAAAAAAGAGATCAATAACAACAAATGAAAGCTGGAGTATAATGATTGCTGAAAAATTACAGCAAAAAAAAGGTATTTTAAAATATATTCACACAGAAAACAACTGCTTTTATAAAAACTCCTTTTACTCTAACTTTTCATCAAATACATAATGAGCATAGGACATTTACTCATATTCTTTTTTTATTAACAAATATGTTTTTGTAACTAAATGTTTTCATACATTTATTTATGTTGATCTGAGATCTCTGACTTTGACTAGAATGCAAATTTCTGATATAAATGAAGTGATAGGGATTTTGAATCAATACGTGGCCCTCATAAAGCCATGTGTCCACGCACATATCTTTTGGTGTATTTGTGGTGCAGAGGTGGTTAGCTGAGAGTGCTTCTTCTAATTTAGCAACAGAAATACCCACATCAGAGGCCGTCGTTTCGGAGGGCACTGGCATTCCTTTGGTCCCTACATTTCCCAGAAATCCTTCCACCCATTTCCTGCCAGCATATCCTCACATTTACACACAACAGGCTGTAATTACCCACCCAGCTGATCCGATCCAGAACCAACCACTGAGGAACATGGAACACAAAGATGCCTCTGTAACCAAAAGTGACACAGTATACAGGCTTCTCCTCTGGACGGAGACACAGCCTGTGGTCGCTTCTGTCAAGCCCTGTTTCTGACTCTGTTTCTATGGGAAACTAAGCAGAAAATAAGCGGACAACACGTCATGTGTTAATAACAATACCTGAGTGCCAAGTTCGGCTGGGATGTGTGAGGCGCCAAATGAGGCTAAACAAACTCAAACTATTTTCAACCACTTCTACCAACATGAAATCATTATCCAAGATTTGCTACCTTCTAGGAACTGGCAGTCGTTTTTCAGCATATACGTATAAAAAAAATGGAAAATAATATATACAATGTATAAATATATATATAAACTGAATATAAGAATAATATATATTTTTAAATAAATAATAATAATAATATGTATATCAATAAAAAAGGTAAATACTTTCTTCAAATTATTTTTATTTATTATTTAAGTGACAGTAAAGGCATTTATAATGTAACAAATTATTTGTATTTCTACTAAAAATGAATTTTCAATCCATCAATAAAATGAAAAATTTACTAAAATAATAAAAAAAAAATAATAATCATAGCCTTTTGTAACATTGACAATGCAAATGTTTCTTGGGTGCCAAATCAACATGTGACATTTAAAACTGGAGTAATAATGCTAAAAATTGAGCTTTGCATAGAAGAATAAATGACATTTTAAAATATATAAAAATAGGTGACAATTATTTTATATTGTTAACATATTTTGTCAGTTTTTCCTGTATTTTTGATCAAATAAATGTAGCCTTTGGGAGCATAAGAGACTAAAATAATGAATAAAATAAAAGTATAACATCATTATATACCTTTTATTTATTTGTTTGTTTGCTTATAATCCTAGACATGAAGTGTTGTGATGTTTTAAATGACAAATCTTTTAATCATTCTTGATTGATTCACTGAATTATTTAATTGCTTCATTGTTCTTCTGTTTCGTTTAATCTTGCGAATCACACTCCTTTTTTTCAGTTATAATTCAACACATACTTGACTGAGTAGAATAAAGGTATACAAGAGATTTATGATGGTCATCTGTGTCCATCTCATTTCGTTTGATGTTACACCAGGGGTCAAAGGTCAATTCTTAGTTGACCTGTGGGTAGTTAGGAGCTTCTGTTCTGTACCCGATGCCTGCTCAGACCTGTTCAAAGCAGTTCATCTCCTGACCAATGCACAAATCATTCCCTTTAGAGGCTGTTTTATCTAAAACACAATCCTAATGACAGTGTTTTAATGAATGCTTTCTCCACCACTCGTTTAGTTAGAAACATCAAGACACCCATATCACATTTAACACTTGCATATAGGTCAAAAGGCAAAACTGCTCTCAAATCAGCAATTTTTGTTTTTCCGTTATACTCCGCACAGCAATTTTTGTGTTTTGCTAAAGCTATATCTGACACTGTTATTTTCTCAGAAGTATGCAAAGGTCAGTGAGAGGCGAGAGAGACTGACAGCGGGAGAGAGATTGAGATCTGCTTAACCACCATCACGGTATCCAACATGCTGAGATATGTCAGATGCCTCGTTTAGAAAAATATCCATATTTATAAACATGAATTTGGAATGTGCTTGTATAAAGCTGGCGAGAGAGAGAATACCTTAGCCGCCTCCCATGCTGCCGTTTTCTGTCTGCGGCCATTTGTTTTGGCTTAGGATGTAACAGCCCATGCCATCCACTCACCACTTCCTGTTGACCTCTGATTGGCGCCCTGCGGAGTCTGTACAGGTCAAAAGGTCGGCTATATCTATCTGCTGTCACGTAGAGACAGTAGCTAATCAGGCTGTTAATTAGCTTGATTAGTGAGCATTTTCCTCTCTAGCTGTAGTGTTTGTGAGCAGTAGGCATTGAATGTAAAAACCTGCTGAGGGTGTATTTGTTTTAGCATACTAACTGTAGCGTCTTCAGTCACCTAAACACTGTTTTTGTAATAAATGAACCCAACCCTCCAAAAAAAGCGAGGTTCTAAGCTCAGAAATTGTTAGTAAATTTCAAAGAAACAGCAATTAACATATTAAACTAAATGCGAAATTGTTGTAAAAGTTTAACTTTTTTATGATTTTACTGATTTTGTTTCTTTTAATGAAATAAACGCAGCCTTCAGGAGGAAAGTTCATATAGAGGACAAGTTTAGAAGTCCACAATTAGATCAAATAGAGGAGGGTTAGAGGGTCAAATAAAGATGTGTTTTTAGCCTTTGTTGAAGTATTATTTTATGTAATTAATTGCAATTGAATTTATTAATATTATTTATTTATATGAAAAATGTTACAGATGGAATTCTCTACATTTTTGAGTGACTGACTAATTGATCTGGAGATCATGAGGCAGTTAATGCAATAGAATAATCCAGGCTATGATTAATAGAAGAAGAGAAGACATTGATTTTCACAGGTCCTCGAGGGACAAGCGTACTGTACGTTTGCCATTGATGATGTTACATTAGTGCATTGAGAAACATGGAACATGTGTTTTTAATTATGCATGTGATTGCTTTTTTTGAGACGTGTCATGTTGGTGGGAGGGTCTGGAAGGCTTACACTCGTCTAATCTGTACTATCACTCGTCACCTGTCCAGAATGCATCTGGCAGTTGTGATCTCTCAGTGCCTGCGGTCAGATAAACCTGAGCAACTTCTGTCCGACTCTGAACGAGCTGATAAAGCCTGACAGCAGTGCTAGCTGTGTGAAGAGCGGGAGCGGGAGAGAAGGGGATATAAGGAGAGCAACACCTCGGTTAGGTTTGTCATATCAGCCCTGTCTAATTCAGAGGAGCAGTGGAAGAGAGAGGAGCATTAAGCTGTCCGGCGGCTGTGTCTGAGGAGTTATGCCTCTCACACAGAGACAATTTACACCTTTTTTGATGGAATTTTTGTATTATTATGGACGAAATAATAAATATAATTTAGTATAATTAATTTTATTCAATAGTGCTGTCAAACGATTAATTGCATCCAAAATACATGTTTTTGTTTATATAAAAGTGTGTACTGTGTGTGTGTGTGTGTGTGTGTGTGTGTGTATATATATATATACAAAAACATGCATGTATATATTTAAGAAAAACATGTTTATATATGTATATATATATATATATATATATACTTTATGTATATATAATAAATAAACACCACACACACAGATTTATTATTTAAAAATAACTTTTATTTTGGATGCAGCATTAATTTTTAACTCTTTCACAGTGATATAATAATTCAGTTGAATTTAATACATGAACCATATTAATAATATCATTTCTAAATATCATTGGTATTTTATTGTTATTATATATTATATTATTTTAATAACAAATAATTACTTTTATTATATATATAAACCATCTGATATGATTAAATGCAATTTTATAAATATTGATATTATATATGATGTGATATTATAATTATTGATTTTATAAATGATATTTAACTACTAACCAACTACTAACAATTTTTCAGTGGTATAATAATGAAATATCAGTTAACACATAAAAAAGACATAATTAAATATTTTCATCAATATTATATATAAAATTATATTTACTTATGGTAGTGATTCTCCTTAATATGAGTTAAATGTAATTTAATTTCTAGCAATTAAATGTAATCTAATATATAAATCCTTTTTTGATAATAAAAATATCAATTTGAATACATTTCTATATTAAATAAATAATTGTTCATTGATTTAATGTATTGTATTGTATTTAGTAAAACTGACAAATGGTTTATGTGTTAAATACGTTTTAATTACTGTTGCTACCCATTTATTTCTTTTCAAGGTGGTTTTACACATCTTACACGTTGCACAATCACTGCAACATACTGTCAAATCACCTGTTGTGATGCTTAATACTTCTTTCTTTAACATAGAGCACCTTGGACATAATAGCATTGCAATGAGCAGACAGCACAGAGCACACACTTTAAATACAAGACATAACTCAAGACTGGAAACAAATGAACAGATCAAGGACAGGAAACACCAAATAAGGGCAAAGGCAGACACGTGGGGAAAAACCAAAACAGAACACACAGAATACCTAACACATGTAAACAGTATTCACTTTAGACATGATAAGAAGTGTAACCGACACTAATGGAAGCTGAATCCAAACATCACGTCTTTAGGGTGTAAAAGGACTTTGTAATACAGGATCCTCCACATCCCTTCATTATTCCTGTAGCTCTCTTTTTCTCCCTGTCACTGTCCTCTCTTTTACACACATCTCTGCAGGTTGGAGCCGAAAACTGTTACGCTCGTGCAAGCTTCACAAGCTTCTTTACTTCTCTCTGACATTTGCAAATGCCCGGAGACAGAGCTTGTCATATTCAATTGGAATTTCCTCATACTCTTCCTCTCTCGCTCTTTCACGTTCTCTTGGACTAACAGAGTAAAAAAATGTCTTGTGTGCACTGAATTCATATCGGAGAAGCAAACAATTGCTTTATAATCGAAATGGTATCCATTTGCATAGGGAGTGCCTGGCGGGAGCTCTAGGAAACATGCAAAAAAGCATATGAAAATTGGATGAGATAATGGCTGTTTTCCGAGCTGCTATTGGTTTGTCGTGCTAAATTGCATTCGCTAGGAAAAAAAGCTGAAGAGCCAAAATAAACAATGGTGCCACCAGCATGCAAAAAGCTTACAAAGTTTAGCTATCTTCTGCTGATCCAAGCAAACGCTCTTCTGAAAGAAACAGGGTTTTTTTTGTTTTTGTTCCAGTTCTCTCTCTCTCTAGGGGGAGTACGAGATTAGACGGTGCTTTGAAAGTCTTCGAGGGGCTTTTTATCTTTGTCTGGCCGTGTAATAGAGCCGGGAACATTTAAAATGTGTTAGTACTAGCGGTGAAGTCAGCAGATGCTCTGCGAGATGCTACCGATTGTAGTTGACTTGGTGGAAACTGCCCATTATCTGAAGGAAGCCCTCTAACGTTCCCACATCTCTGAAGACCAAATCTGAACCCTTTCAAACCAGCAAACATGTACTTATGTGGTGTTTTGTGCTGCTATGATTTCAAAAGCCATGACCAATATCATAATGGTAGGATATTGAATTGCCACGGAGAGAGACGTGACCTGTCCTGTGAACTCCCTCACTTTTATGTGAACGTTGACTTTGGTTTTCCGCCACCGGCCAGAGAGCTGAAGGAGGAAGAAAAAGGCAAAAAATAAAACCGTCCTTCACTCAATTCACTTGCTCGAGAGCCCAGAAAGACTTCTGTGGCAAAGAAGCAAATTGTCACCTTCCCTTTTCTCTTTTCGCGGGAAACTGTGACATGGAACAACAGGAAGAGCATTGTGGAGGGTCAGATGCTTGTGGTGGGGATGAAATAACTTTGTGTTTTGCAGTTCAGACAAACTTACAATTAAATGAGATTTAAACTTTTTTATTCGTCTTGGAAACTTTCATCCGTGTTTCATTTAGTCAGAGTCGTGACCTTTTGATTTAAAGGGACGGTTTACTCAGAAAATTTTTTTTTGTCATGATTTACTCACCCAAAAATGTCTCTTATTTATTTACTTTTGTTTGCGCCCCGTTGACTTTCATTATATAGACATAAACAGTAAAATCTTAAGAATTTGTCATCATTTATGTATGATTTTCATTCTTCTGTGGAACACAAAAGAAAATGCTTTCATTATTATTATTTTTTTCCCTCTAATGAAAATGAAGGTCCACTTTTGTTTGGGCTCCAATGATGATTATTATATAGACTATGATTATATAGATTTTTTTTTTATAAAAAATCATCATGTACTCGTCCAAATCTACATGATTTTCCTTGTAGGAAAATATTTGGAAAATATTTCAGTGTATGTTTTGCCCTTAATTTAATGAAATTTAAGGTGGTCTACTTTTGTTCAGAAGCCATTGATTTTCATTATATAGACAAAACCAGCAATGATCATCATGATCATCATTTACCTTGACAATTGTATGATTTCATTCTTGTGTGGAACACAAAATAAAATATTTGGATTTTTTTCCCCCAGTTTTCCCCCTCAATATAAGAAAAATGAAGTTCCACTTTTGTTCCTCAGAACATCTTCATGGGCAAATGACTGATGATTCATTTTTAGGTGTCTTTAACGCATCTCCACAGTGATTTAAGATGGCTTATGAGTAAATGATGTTTGGGTGAACTGGGATCGCTTTAAATCTTGAGTTTGGCCATTTCAGTGTCTTTATTTGAACCCTTGTTGGTCTCTTTTACAGGTTTTTCTGTGAGTATTTGGAATCAGCAGGGTTCAATGGCTGGTTATCTTATCTCAAAGCTGGCGTAGTCTCTGTATTAGAGATGAATGAGGCCTATTCAAATGCTTCCTCAGGTCCAAATCAAGCAGGTCACTCTTAGTGCCATGTAACTGGATCTCCGAGGCCTCAATAGATCCATGAAAGCGATCCCTTTCTCAGAAAGGACAACAGGGATGCCCTGGACTTTCTTTCTCACGCCTTCTCTCTTTTTCTCTCTCTCGCTATTCCATCTGTTTCTCTGCTCTTTTGTTTTTTTTCTGGTATCTGAGCAGCTGAACTGGAGCAGGTTTTACTGTCAGCAGTGGGAGAAAGCAAGATGTTGATGGTTTTCTGTCTTGTGTGGCAGCTTTTGTTTTGTTTCAGATTGTGAAAGGCACATTTCATAATGTGTTTCTGAAGCGAGGGATTGTCGAGAAAGCCGACCTGATATGGAGTAACTGAGAATGATACCAATATCAGACCATCTTTCCAACAAAAAAATGGTGAAGTGAAATGAACAATGCTGACTTGTCTGAAAGAAGTTCAAAGGTTGAATCAGATGGATAATGATATATAGTGTTTTTTACCTGGGGTTCCCAGGGGTTTTGCCAATTAAATCTATGTGACAAATTATTTATTTTATATTAATTTTATATTATTTATATTCCGTATTTTGAACTCCCCATGCATTACAACCAAGTACTACATATATTAAAGGGGTATTACATATTTTAATATAATTGTAGTATTTTAAGATCTAATATTATTGAACATCTAAAAATATTCTACGATCTATTGCCTTATTGAGTTTATAGTCCAGAATTTCGTAGAAATTTGCAGGTTGAACTCTTTTGACTAAGTAACTCTGAAGCAACTCTCAAGCAGTCCATTAAAATCCACTCAGTCACTTAAAACCCTGTAGCAACCTCATAGCAACACCTTAAGATGAGTTTGACAGAGGCAAGTGCCACTCATATTTCCTTTAGAGCTCTCAAAAATCTCTTTTTGTTTATAATTTATTGTGTCAATCCTTAACTTTTTGGATAAAAGCATCTGCTAAGTCGTTGTAGCCTCATAATTGCTCTCAGAGCAGCTCTTAGAGGCAGTCTCTTACTTTACAGCTTGCATGAAACATCGGTCACAGATGGTGAAGGTTTGTGCGACACGCATGCATGCGCTGACTCTCTCCTGAGGGGAAAAGCGAAAAGGCGTGAGATTATTGAGCTTTTTTGGGCAATGCCTGTACCTGCCGTGTGTGGTAACCACTCGCTTTCCTTTTTGCAAAGTGCATCAGTCCCACACAACATTCAGTGTAATTAGTTTTAATGAAAACACATGGCTGGGAGCGATTTTCAGACATTTTCAAAAATGAAAATGAACTGAAGTATTTCCCCTCCAAACCTCCTCGTTCCATGTTTAATTGGAGCTTCAGCAGAGCAAGTAAAACACTTCATAGATTTGACATTGGCTTTTGGTTCACTGCAGGCAGCGCTATACCAAGGAAGAAATTCATTTGCACAAATTTCATTCGGTTCCTCCTTCTAAATAGGATAATTTGCACTTTTTGTCTCTCTTTGTTCTCACATTATATAACATTTTCAGGGACACGTTGCATCAATTGAAAACCGCAGTGCCCAAAAAACCCCCATTCTTAGATGCTGTCATCATGTACTTATCTCTTTTATGTTTAAAAACTCTTTGTTAACGTTAATTATGGCTAATTAGCAAGATTAAAGAATGGAATCCTGGATAGAGTTCAACTTTTGCTATAAATGGAGGCTCGTGCTAATTTTAATATTAGAGTTGGGTCAGGAGGGTTAACTAGGCCTACTTATTATTTTGGGTGTTTTAAAGTGGATGAATTTTAAGGGCACAACTTTTTAGAGAATGATTTAGCATTTTTATTAGTAACCAATGGACTGTCACGCTAAAACCATTTAATAATACATTTAGCCACACTTTCTTTTCCGTTATGTTTTACTCCATTGAGCTTGAATGCAGATTAATGTCTGATATCCCAAAAAGTTTTAGTATATTCTCTGGACCCAATACCATGGTGTTGCAGTGCTTTCTTTTCAGTACTGTTACGCTGCATAATGCTCTCTCCTTTTTATAGTAGTATAATTCCATTTTTGAAGCACCTTATATAATTGCATGCAAAAACAGTGGTAAAATGTGGTTATTATTAAAGTGGGATGTAAGGGTGTATGTATGTGAGGGCTGTAGAAAGATAAGACAGGTGTGGCCTGTTGCCTGTAATTCATGAGACTTGACTCAAGCTCAAGTTCTTTTGGACAAAAGTGTGGAGTTTAGGAAAGGAATGAAGTATACGTCTGTTTATATACCCTTGATTGATTTAACCATTGATTATATGTACATGTTCTTTGAAGACAGTTACCAAAAACACAGACATGGAAACGCTTAGAACAACGCTGCTCTGCAGTATTTCTGTGTTTTGAATTGGGCTTGTTTGGCCTAAAGTAACATGAGACAGAAACTGTGCTGTGGTGTGGCCTGTAATCACCGTTTCTCAGTATCAGAGGGTCTAACGTTGCACACACATGCCCTTCAATGCACCCGACACATGTCTGCCTGCCTAAAACCACATATAATTAACATTCTTGCCATACCAATAAACCTGAGCAAAAACAGAGCGATCCGAAACAGGTGTGAGTTCATGTGTGCAAGTGTAATAAAATACAACACAGGTCTTTGGATCCAAACTTTGATCCAGCTTTGCTCTTCTCTGGCCAAACCCAAAGCCTGTGCGAAAGTCAGTCGTGGGTTTCTATAATTCAGCTGCACTCCCGTCTGATGTAGAGATGTGGTAACATTTCTCAAAGTTAACCGATTCTGATTCGACATCGTCCCGATCTGAATTATGCATAAAAGCTTAGTCTAGTAACCTAGTTTTGGCTGTTCAGGCTTTGCCAGAGAATGCTGGCTGATGATATTTATGTTTATTAAGTCTCAGATTTTAAGTGAAATCTATACTGTAGCTGACAGCACTGATTATTGATCGGCTCAGTTGTTTTCTCTCTTGCTAACAGCTTAAACATAACGTCGTAAATCATGCTCTAAATGTTTTAAGGGCCATGTGGGTGTTGTAATGCTGCGCGGAAGGCCAGAGTTGGAGATGTAGTCTGTGTTTTACACATGAAAATTCCCATTGCCTATTTAATATATGATGGTTTGTAAACATAATGCAAATTTAAGTGTCAAACTAGGCTCACTGGAAAACATGCTTGTGATGACATTTCTGCAAAGTTATATACAGTACAAAGTGAGTTCTGTTTTATTTAAACAAGGCAATGTTTTATTATGGCTGTTGTACAAATCATATCAGTTTGGAAATGAAATTTGAAAATAACGTACCCCCTTTATTAAACTGATGAAGCAAACCTGGGATAAAATGCAGCTATTCCATATTAGCTTGCTTCTACAAGTCTTTGAACTCTTTTATAGTGACCTGTGCTTCACAGGACTCGTAGCTCATCTGTCCAGTGCTTCACCGGGTGGGCTTCCAAGCAAGTTTACTACATCTGAAAAGCCATACATATGGAGCTTATTAAGTGATGCACATCGAAATGCTGAAAACTGACAAACCATGCATTATTGTAAAAGCATTTAGAGGTCATAACACAATTTAATGGCATTCAAATGAATCTTTATCAATACAATCTGCCCTTGTAATGGTAATTTGTAGTGTTGCAGGACATGTTGTAATTAATTGAGTAAGTGATTCAATGATTCACTCTTAAAGTGCCACATGATGGGTTATGAAAGGTTCATATTCTGGTTTTGGGAGTCCCAAACAAGGTCGAAAAACATGTTGGTTTTGGTACTTATAATATGCATACATTTTTACCTTATTTGTTTAATGACTCCCAAATGATCCGTTTATATCCATTATAAATTTTTCCAAACACCTCCAGTGATCAGGCGATTTCATTTAAAGCAGAGTTTGTGAGATTTTAACACTCCAAAAGCGACACCTAGTGGCAAAGAATGAAATAGCTTTTTCATTCAGACCAATGCAAAAAGACCAGCTAATGGATGTGTAATACGTTAATGTTTCATGTTGACGTCAACATGAAACAGCTTGGGATTTTAAAAGCGACTCGTTTTAATGATTCAGAGTCGACACTTTCTTTTGGGAGACACTTTCTGAATTAAAACATTGCAGAATGTTTTCACTCGTTTAGAGCTGTTTACACACTGCATTAAAGCTTATTTTCCATAAAAATCTATAATAGGGGCAATTTAAAAACGAACACTCGTTTCATTCTTAAATGAACCTGTGTTTTTAGAATGTGTAATGATGGAACTTTTATATCAATATGATTATATGACCATTTATAAGTCTAGAATCTAAAGGAATAGTTAGAAGTAGCTTCCTTCTGGTTCCAGATCTGTGTCCTTGAACTCCAGACGGCAGAGTTTCTTGGGTAATAGCGCTTAAAATAATCAAGGATCTGTGGGCGGATATCCGTTGAGAGGTCTTGATGCATGAGAGAGGGTGCAAATGACACAAGCATTATGAGGTCCTGTGGGAACAATGAGCTCTAGTGTCCTCCCAGACAAATCCCACTATATGACGGCAGTCTACGGCTTTCTTTCACTGAATGGATGGGGAGAACAAGAGGCAGAGACAGAGGATGATGCTGAAAAGGGAGGAATGCTGTGGGAAGAGGCTAATTCATGCATGTTTTACCGCCACCATTGTCTGTATCAGTGGTCTCTGCATGCTAGCTTTCGTAGGAGTTGTTTTACTCAAGCGTGCTTTTATACAATAAGAATACACCCACATGCTGCCACTCGCTTTAGCGTTAGAGAGTCATGTTTGTTATCGCGGCTTTGAAAATCCTGCTCATGTTGATGTTTGCAGATACAAGGGAACTCAACACCGGTGTCAGCTCAGGACGTTTGGATCGCAGCTATCTACGTGCTTTGATAAAGCTGACAAGTTGGACAGCATATTTTAGCTCTCCAGTGTGCATTAGTACAGTGTACATTAGTACAGGCTTACACAACCCACACATGTCTCAGATTCCCGTCGTGTGTTTATATGCAGGCTCATTTGGCAGTTAGGGTTGCACTTCAAAGGCGGGCTTGAGCAGTTTTGGAAAGTGAACATGACCCTAGCGTGGGTGCTATCTCTTTGTTTTGCTGTTAATTTTATGAGGCTTGGCTTTGTGACCCCCTCCATGACAAAAGGAAATGTAAATTAAACCGGCTGTTACCTCACAAGCTCAACTCAATTTCGTGGGGAAAATTGGGGCACTTGAGGAGCGAAGGATGGCAATAAGATTGTTCCTTATTTTTCTTCCGTTTTCTGACTTTTTATAGACTCTTAGTTTGTTTCTGTGTACTTCAGAGACTTGTGCTTCATCATTTCAAATGTATCTCAATTTGGAGCTTTCAGACCTCATCTACTCATCCACTCATTCCTTTTACAGAAGAATACCATGATATTATTCGGAATTTTCAGCAGCCGTTACTCCAGTGTCACATGATTACAAAAATGACTATAATAAGTGTAAGTATTAAAGTTAAACAAGCAACTTTTATTCATTAAATGCAGCGCAGTAATAAGTATGTCGCACTTTATGCTTTGATTTAAAGAGAAAAACACTGATAAGATACTTACTTGAGTTGGCTGTATATACTTCACATTTTTGCTTAAAGTAATCCAACTTTTTCCATTTTTACCAATCCATTTTTTATTGTTGTTTGGAACTTGATAGGAAACAAATACGATTGTTCATAACATATGCATAATGCAGACATCAGTATAAATGCTGTACATCCGAGCCTTACGTGATGCCTCTTTAACACAATGTTTTTTTGGACGTGTACATTGTAAACGCCATGAAAGTGGACTGTGGTGTGCATGACATTACCATGGTATTCCATCGCTGTACCAGCCACAATATTGTTTTGCTAAGGAACTTTCCCCTGCTTTCATCTGTGATATTCCCCCGTTGTTTACTTTCCTGTCAGGGGCGGTTTGAGGTGCTGTCAGTGGCGTGTGCTCAGTTAGTCTGCCTGTCCCGCTTCTATTTATTTAACCTCTTGTGGTCCCACTTTCACATCGCAGCTTTTGTTCTCCGAACGGAATGCAAAGATGAAAGATGGCAGCAAAGCCTTGTGGATTCTGTCACAGTTTTCATCCAGCTGGACTCTGCGGGCCCAGATGTAGCGTTGGAGGATTCCCACTGCAAGAGAGGATGTCTACGCATGAAATAACAATTTCACAGTGTCAGGCACTTGTGTGTGTTGGCCAGCCCACCAGCTAAACCTCTGTGACTGCTCATTCAAGACCTTTATTGTTCATCAGCCAGAGCCAACTCATATACATCAATACTTTTTTCCCCCTGAGAAGCTCCTGTGGTGGTTTGCATTCAAGTTCGTCAGAAATCACTTACTCCCTCTCGTAATGATTCCAGACATGCATGACTTTATTTTTCTGTTAGTCACTGCTTTCACGCAATTGACCTGTATATAAACATGCATAAAACTCATCCGCTTTGGAAAAGAGTGTCTAGGACAATGTTTCAGATGTTTGTGAAGACGTTAGGGTGACTATCCATTTAAAGCAATAATATGCCTTTCCAGCTTCTAATAAAGCCTTTTTAAATTGATTCTCACCTTCCAGGAAAGTTGCAACAAGCAAAATTGCCTTAAAATTGTTGGCGGCCTGAAGGCGTTTCTCATTCTATTTATACTCTTCAAAAGCAGCACACGCTGCTCACTTTTCCCATTAAAGGGAACAGGATTTGAATAATGTGCAGTGTATAAGAGAGTCATTTTAAAGAGCACTGCTGAGATGATGCCGTTCTGAACCTGCTTGATTTCACAGCATGAAGTTTGGGCTTTTGTGAATGAGAACTACTTGGGAAGGTGCTACTTTTTTTTTAGGCAAAGGCAGTTCACCAGTTGTCCTGTACTGGTTTTGATTTAGGTCTATAAAGTTATGCTATACAAAATATTTCTTTATTTTGATGGCTGATGTTGATATATTTCATTTAAAATAGTTAATAACACATGCATGTGCACTAAAACTTGTTTATTTTACTAAAATTATTAGAAAGAAATTGTTTTAACATAATAAACAGATTTATATGGTTTTGTTTCTGTAATCCTGTACATTTTTTATGCAGGTTATGCGTATATAATAAGAAAGTCTCACGTGGCATTAAATATTTATCCAACACTCTCAGAAATAAAGGTACAAAAGCTGTCACTGGGGCGGTAGCTTTTCAAAAGGTACACTTTTGTACTTATTAGGCTCAAATATGTACACGTAAGTGTAAATATGTACATAAGTACTGATATGAACCTTTAAGGTACCTATCAGGTAAAAAACATACACCTTTTGAAAAGGTACTGCCCCCAGTAACAGCTTTTGTACCTTTATTTCTGAGAGTAAATAGGCGATGTCAAAATAAAGGTCCTGCTTCTGGCACCTATCGGCTAACTGAGAACATATTAAAAAAAAAAATCTAAATATTGGCCACGCATGGCGATGTTTCGTTTGAAGACTAGCCTGGATGGTATTTTTATTCATCTCCTTTTATTTTATTTTTTAACCTTGTGTAGTTTATTTCTTGCCATGCATGCAAAATGCCCTTGTTGGCATCTGTCTACTTTGGCTACTGTATATAGCCAGAACACTGCTGATGTAAGTAAGCCTGTTTATTTGATCAAAACTATGCATGATTAAATGGCTACTTAGAGATGATCATTTGTGACCCATTTGAGGATACTTGAGAAGTACTTTATAAGGCCACCTTGGAGGGGCCATATCAGCCGCGATGCATCATGACACATACATCTCTTCAAATCATGTTCTCTTAATGGGATCTGCTTTTGATAATATAGTCGAGGGGCTTCTGTATCCAGACCCAAAGTGGTTATTTGTCGTTGAAGTTTGTCCAGTTGTTGTGGGTTGGTTCCCCTGTGGCCGACAGACTCGGTGAGTGTTTGTATGATGTGGTGGATGAGCAGATGGTTTGGCACTGTCGCTTTTATACATAATCATTTTCTCTGCTTGTCTCATAGGCCTGCCATGAGCCCAGGGCTAGTTGGAGTAAGAAATTGTTTTAGCCTCTGCTATTGTCTCATACAATAACATATTATAAAATGGACTTTTATCAGGTTGGTTTGACACACAAATTATTTGGGATGCAATTAATCAATTGACAGTTCTAAGTTTCAATTTTACTTTTAAAGTTTCAGCATTAATTTATTTTTACATATTTCTATATTTTTATTTCACATTTTACTCATTTTTGTAACATCTTTCATTCAGTTATTTATAATATTTATATTGTGTTAATTCAGTTTTATTTCAGTTGCCTTCAAAAAGTGTCAATGCCAGATATATTGTATCAATCACCATTGGTTCTCGTGTGTCATGTGACCTATCATAATGTGACAAATTCGAATTAGTGGAGGTGAGATTCGTTTTGAATACAGACATAAATTAGGAGTGTTTTTCCTCACAGAAAGATACTGGCAAAACTCATACACACCACTTTTATGATCCATGCTGTTATTTTGCCATTTTCAGAACCAGCATTTAGCGTTATTGAATAGAAAAGCCCAACACTTTTCCAGTTATCTGTTGCTAATTATAAGGATTCCAAAAGGTCTATTAATCAGACTTATAAAATTAGGCTTCTTCATATATCCAGGTTGTTGAAGAGGTGAATGTTTGTGTATTATGTTAGAAGTTTGCTGAGGCCCTCTATAGTGGATCTAATTCAGAACTACGTATTTAAAGTATTCAGCTAAACTTGTTCCACGAACTACAGAAAGTTTGAAATGACACGAGGGTGAATAAATGATAGTTTCAGTTTTGGGGGAGAACTGTTGCCTTAATGACAAAGGATTTAGATTTTCCTTCTCATCGAGCACTTCTGCTGCATATAATTGAGGATTGTGTCCCTGATGAATCCTGCTCCCTTCAGCTGTCAAATGACACTACAAATGCAATTTGTTTATTTCGTTTTTATTCATGATTGTGGACTGATCGCATCGACTTTCTCTTTTCCTTACAAAGATGAGCACATCTGCGAACTCAATAAGGAAGCAATTAGCAACTTTCTCATATAATAACAGGGCAACTAACTCTGTGCACATAATCCATTTTTTAAGACCCTCTTGTTTCTGGCTCCGTGGGGCGGTTCCTCCCTTCCTCCTTTTCCGAGCTTCTTTTTCTGTTGATGTACTTGCATTTTATAGTTTTCTTTTTCCATTTGCTCTTTCATGCGGCCGAGACTCTGTTTCCCATCAAGGCCTGTGATCCCACCACAACAAAGCCATCACATGGCGATACGGGGGGAGACTTGATGACGGAGTGGAGGTGGTGGTATTAAGAGTGGTAAAGCTCATCCCCAGGAACCTACAAGTGCAAATGGTCACGTTTTTTCCAAAAAAAAACAAAAACAAAACTCAGCAAGCCACACTGGCTTTTGACTACCCATTCATCTCGATGATGGACCTTCTTATCTGGTTCTTCCTGGTCTACTCACTGCTTCCCTACACTGCCGCAGCTTAACGATGCCTCTCGACCACATCAAGCTGCTGCTAATTGCTACCCTTCCTCGGGCCCTTCTTATTTCAGCCATCCCGTCTGGAAACCTTTTCTGTCGAGGTTAGCCACAGCAGCGAGATGTCTGCCGGCTTTTGACCCAATGCAACTGAGATATGAGGGTTGTTTCTCATCGCAGAGGCGTGCAAAGCTGCTCTTCAGGTGACTTTTGTCTGCTGCAGGTTAGCAAAAATAGGAATAATGGGTCCTGCGTTGTGCAGAGAGTGGGTATGAAGGACGACCATCCCATTAGTGTCGCATGGTTTGGCTGGTTTGTGACTCTGTCCAATATTACAAAGAGGAAAAAAAATCCTGATTGCTCTGGGAGATGTGTGACTCTCCGGTGCGCCGCACACTCCCAGAGCTTCACGCATCAGCAACACCAGCCTTTATTTATTGCCATCTTTTATGAATGTCAATCTGCTGCCACTGCAAGTGTGTCTGGATCAATGTTGCCATAAAGTTGTGGTAAAGGAATAGTCATCCTTTACTCACTGTCATACTGTCCCGTAATTTATTCTACCTGTGAGACTTCTTTAAAAAATAGACTGCGCTTTTTCACTGCACTTTTTTTCCCAACCAACACACAAACAAACAAATAAATAAATAAAATGTACATATCTATATTTATTTAATAAATTGAAATATTCACTGAATTTGCCTGAAATTTTATAGTACCGCATATAATTTGATATATTTTTTTGGTTTGCTTTTATTAAGTTACTAATAAAAAATAATTAAGACGAAATTTAATTTAGAATATAAAAAAATATTTTAAAAACTGAATTAACCAAATAAGTATCACTTATTTGTTTAATAAAAGTAATATTAAAATATTCTATACTACTATGTGATACGTACATAAATTAGTGCTGTCAAATTATTAATTGCTATATTGATATATATATTTTTGTTTAAATATAATACGTATATTTATTATGTATATAGAAATTCACACACCTTTAGTCTTATATTTTATATTATTTATAAATATATTTAATATATAAACATAACATATTTTTAAATATAAATATATAAATATCTTAAATATATACATGCATTTGTTTTAATATATACTTAATAAATATGCACAGCACACATATTATGTAAACAAAAACTTTTATTTTGGATGCGATTAAATGCAATTAAGTTTTTTGTAGCACTAATTTAAATTAATAATTTCATTCAGCAAGTAAGCATAAAACTGATCAAAAGTGACACTAAATAATAAAACACTATATATATATATTTATTATTATTATACATTTTGTAAAAATATATTTACATATATATTTATTTATTTTTTGGTCAAATAAATTGATAAATATTTTCCAAAACAAAAGCTGTGCACTTATCAATTCATTCAAGTTAAGCAAACCACATACTAATATTGAGACCATACAGATTGTTTAGTTAAAAAAACCCAAAAACCTTTATGGTCATCGTAATCCCAGAACCCCCTACTGTATTCATGTCCCAGCGGGGGTTGTTTCTGAGTAGTGCCACCTGCATGACTTTAATTAAAATCTACATGACACCCAAAAAGCAAAGCCTGTGATTTCACGTTTTAATGAGGCCTGGTTTTCTTTCTTCTTGATTCCAGCGAGCATGACTTCCACAGAGCTGCCTGGACACCGTCCAAGTGTTCTGCGGCTTTTAGGGCTGTATTTTCTGATTGGATACAACTGTTTCAGTTGTGTGAGCAACAGCGCAAATGTCCTACCACATATGTAGCTGCACCCTGAGTCCGTTTACTCCATGTGCCTTTTTCAGAGCCAGCCACCGGAAAGCATTTGCCCTTTTTTGAGGCGAGCGAGCCTCACACAAATCAAAATGATTATCGGTGAGCGCTCGTTTGAGGTGGTCCTGCCTGAGGTATGTTAATTGCGTTTGATTAATGGCGTTGGGGAAATTTGTTTAGGGAGGTTGTGTGGTTTTCTGATTGGCTGCATGATGCCCTACTCATCCCCTGAAGGAAGGGCTCGACCCACATCAGTGGTACATCTAGACAACAGAGGCTAATTATCTCAGAACCGTCCCTGTGCTCCAAAACGTTGGAAATATCTGCATTACTTCACTTATTTGTTAAGTACATTCATATGTGCATAAAAAATGAGTAAAAATGTCCATGAACTCCTTAAAAAAAATCTTTATTGTAATTTTATAAAAAAAAGTAACATTTTCATTCTTTTAAAACGTTTTTTTTTTTTAAATGTTGTTCAAACTAAGACAAAAAAAGTTAAATATATATATATATATAAAGAATATATATGTATATATATGTATATATATATATATATATATAATTTAAATAATTAATCACATCCAAAATAAAAGTGTTTCTTTACATAATATATGTAAATACACGCACATATACAATATTTTTAGATATAACATAAAGTATATGAATATAAATATAGAAATGTAGATACAAATATAAAGTCTATGTGGGTGTATTTACCTATGCATAATAAATATACACAGTAGATACACATATATATTATGTAGACAAACACTTTTGAACATTTTGGATGGGATTAATTTGCGATTAATTGTTTGACACCAAAATTATTATTTATTTTTTTATTTTAAATTATTTTTATTTTATTAATATATTATATTATATATTATATATAATTTAATTAATTTATATATATATATATATATATATATATATTTAAAAAAATTCTAAAATTGTTCTTTTGTGGCATAATTATGAAAAAGCCCTCGCTTTTTTAAGTGTAGAATATCTGGGGACCAGAGTTTGGGCTCCTGATTTTTCACAAAAAAACCTGCAACCTCCTAGAACATTATGGCCACATAGCAATCAATCAATCACTTTTATTTATATAGCGCTTTTAACAATACAGATTGTATTAGCAACAGAAATGGAAAATCTAGGTTACTTATTATTATTAATATTCATATGAGATGCTATTTTTGCACATTTTCATTTTGTTAGCTTTTGGAGACCTCAGAGAGCAGATCAGAACGAAGATGTTATCAGATTTTGAGATACCTCTGATGTAAAAGCCAGGGTTTAATCCATGCTCTCACCACATACCAGCTTCCATCATTCAAACCAGAACTCAGTCCAAATGAGATGCTTTGATGTCTGGAGCTTAGAAATACCAGCAGATACCCTTTGATGAAATAGTTACCCTCTTGTTTATTTTGACTGCGCGTAAGTCCTGGGTCTCTGTATTTTTGGTTGAGAAAAGGGTCCATATGGTTGCCTTCCAGGATTTTTGTTCCTTTTTGCAGTTTGGTGTTTTGCTAGGGGTTTAGTGGCACGATCATCTGTTCACTTGACTTATGCTTATGGAATTAGTTTGCAGACAGGTCATACCACACAAATGTAATTTTGGAATCACTAACCTGAATCATAATTGATTTATTTCTTCCGTTAGAATTATTCACCCGCACCCCTTCCCTGCAGCCTTATGACTCATCCCGGGACAGCTAACAGATGCAATAACATCTGACCATGACAATTTGAAACTAAAAAGTGCAACATCTGCCAAAATACTGTATTTTCCAAATGTATTGTTTCTGTAAAATCATAAATTTCATAAAAGATTTCTGAATATGTTTGTCTACTATAGCTACCTACAGTTTTCTGGGTGTTAAACATTTGGCTTAAAAGATATTTCCTCTGGTGTCTCCTCAGAGTGTTATACAGCGAATGGAGAGGACTACAGAGGTCGACAGAACCAGACAAGCCTGGAAGGAGGAAGACCGTGCCTTTTCTGGAATGAGACTTTCCAGCATCCGTACAACACCATCAAATACCCCCATGGAGAAGGAGGTCTTGGACCACACAACTTCTGCAGGTCAGGCAAATACTTCAGGGAAGGAAGGACTGCAAAACAATAGTTATGTTCTGCATGATGAATACAAATTTGCAGATGTTTAGCATTGCAAATAATACATGTTACTCCAAGGTTTTATAGAAAACAGAGTTGGCATCAGTTAAAATGGCATCAGTATACTCGTAACACTTTATTTCAACAGTCCACTTTAGACATTTTACTAACAGTAAGTAACTTAGCTACTACATGTCAACTAGCAGTCATTAGAGTATTAGTAGACTGTCTGCTTAACAACTTTATTTTAAAGAATCCACAGCATACAACATACTGACTATCAGAAACTTAAGTATATGTCCAATTATTCTACTAACCATAAACCATAATTAGTATATGCAGTTACAAAGTTACTTATAGTTAGTAGAATGCCTGAAGTGGACTATAAACAAAAAATTGTAATTGCACGCTCCCCCAAAAAAGTAAATAATACAGTTTCTTTATGGTTATGGTTTATCCAGAATCTTCCCAGTGCTCCAAAACACTGAAAATATTGGCATTACTTCACTTATTTGTTAAGTATATTCATATGTGTGTATAAAATTAGTGAAAATGTCCATAAAATGTTGCTCATACTGTGAAAACACATGTATGTATATATTAGTGGTTCATTGAATATCCATGGAACCTTTCAGTTCCACCAAAGGTTGTTTATAGTAGAAAAAAAACAGTTGTTTAGAATGAAAATGAAATGAATAAAAAGTATCATTTTAGGAATGAGTGACCAGAAATAATGATGGGGGGGAGATAAACCTTTTGGAACATTTATTTGTACCGTCATTAAAACAATCTGCAGAATGATTCGGGGACTGTTCCTTTAAATAAGAGAATGCATGTTAAGTGAAAATAACCAAGAGGGACATTGTTGCAAAATTGTAAGAGACATTGTGTGATTTTTGGCGACGTTTTGTCAGAATTTTATTGACACATTCTTCAGTGTCAGAGTGTCACGGTGTCTTCACTGTCTAAAACATTCCCATCCTCAACTACGTTTTATTTAGCTGACAGTCTCTTTGTCTTTGACCGCGAGCTGTATTTATATCTGCTGTACAAAAACAGATTTATTCTTTAAACCACCATACTAAATTGTTCTGAATATATTCTATGTTGTCGAGGAGAAACATTCTGTTTCTCAGAACATCACAGTGCAGTGTTTGACTGTGGTCCATGAGCGTAGGTTTATTTTTTGTGCCTGTCATTATGTGGATTCAGCAGGGCTTGAAGAGTTTACATTTGCAAAGTCGCCCCAAATCCCTCTGTCCCGAAAAAAACTCCGATATGACCGATAGCCTCTTTCTCTCCTCAGCTTCACATTTATTCTAGATGCACGCGCTAACCCACAATGCAAGAAATAAAGCATTACTGTCACAGGGCTGTTTCTGTAATACACAAACTGGTAATCCGACCGAAGTCTAATCACAGATAGATTACAACACGCTGGAGCTTTCGCTTCACGCACACGTGTAACACTATATTCCAGCTTTATGCTGTTTAGAAGGTTTGTCAATTTCACAAAAAAATCCCCTTTTCCTGGCCGAGCAGCATTTTTCTGAATCTGTTGAAGTTTAGAGTTTCTCACAGTTTCCTCAGCTGTTATGTCACTCCTCAGACTGACGATAGTAGCTGGAGTGGGATCAGAAAGCACAAAGTAGGAGATGAGAGATGGCATTTAAGAGCAAACTACTGCTGTACCCTTTTAAATGCTTAAAGGGATAGTTCACCCAAATCCTGGGATATTTTATGCTTTTTTGTTTCTTGAATACCAAACACTGCCACACTGCCCTTGCTTATCTATCTTATCTATCTATCTATATTATTTTAATGGCACTTTGATGGTGTTTTTTCTCTTTTTTGGACCTAGAAAACACTTCAGCCAGCCTTATTTGCTATTAGCCATTAGAAAGTGCCCAATACTATTTTAAAACCCACTAAACAGTCCAACATAAGAAGTTTGTCCAGACTAGAGAAAAGTCACTCTTCCCTTTGTTTGCCCTCCACTAGAAGGAAGAATGCACATGAGGTTGAGCACATGACAGATATTTTATTTTTATGCGAACAGTCCCTTGAAAACAGCCTGTTTTTTGCTGTTCAGCCAGTCTCTGTATCTGTGTGTGCGTTAAGGTCCAGCAGACTGTATGATATGGGAAGTGAAAGCCGGATTCAGAGCGGCAGACAGAGATTAAGTGAAGAGAGGGAGATCACCGTCAGGAACACCAGTGTTGATTTTAGGCACACGGATGCATGGTGTTATGTCTGCTGAGTGTGTATATAGGAATGCCTTTCTGTATCATAACAGCTTTTAGAACAGATCTATCGCTCTGTCTGTGCATGTGACTTGAAATTTACTGCTGATCGAAAGGATCGAAGGAGTTACAGTTTTTCTCAGTCGCTTTGGCGCATTTCTCACAACACTATTGAAATTTGCACAACAGTTAATGCATTTCTCAAAACTATTAGTGCAAACTGCAAAACCTAGTTGATAACCTGCAAAAGC
>JAUMHI010000040.1:664898-761763 GCA_032359435.1 Enteromius unitaeniatus | reverse complement strand
GTCTAATGTTTATCAGTACATTACAGAAAATAATGAACTTTATCACAATATGCTCATTTTTTGAGAAGGACCTGTATATACATAACTAAAAAAGGGAAAATTGGAATTTGCTTTCCTCTGTGGAACACAAAAGACAATATTTTGGAGAAATTAATTACGTTTCTGTTAATACAATGAAAGTCGGTGGTAATTGAAAACCATTTGCTCTCCAGCATTCTTCAGAATATCGTCTTTTGTGTTCTGCAGAAGAAAGAAACTTGCTCTGGTTTGGAATGACGTGAAGGTGAGAAACTGATGAACAACTTTTTATTTTGGGGTCAAATATGCCTTTAATTGCTATTCAGTTTTTTGACGAGAAACCTTTGAGTCCATATTAATGGCAGAGTTTGACTGCTATCTCAGTCAGATCTCAGCAAAGTTGATGTCTGTTCTGAAACTTCAGAGGAGAAACATGAAATTACTTGGGAATTTTGCTCAGGGGAAATATCTGAGAAGCGTGAGGCTCTATTTGCTCTCCATATCATTGCTGTCTACAAGAAATATTGAAAATGAAAGAATAAAAATCAACCAAATGTCAGAGAGCATGCTCCTTTTGATTTTAATATTTACTTTACCAGTTTTCTTGTCAGAATGATAATTTCAGAATGTCTTAGAATTATATCCATTCCCATTTTGCCTAATGCTTCAGTGGAATCAAAGACATCACATGATCAGTCACACAAATCTGATTATAAACTCATTTTATGTCATGTTTCATTCTTTAATCTGCTTTTCAGAATTGAGAAACCTTTACTTTTTTCTAGGTTTTAGATCCTGAGACCCAGATTTTCAATGTGGTTTTCTCTGCACTGTTCACATAGTATAAACATATAACATTGTGTATTTGCATGATATGACATTTTAGACAGTATGAAGAGAATAAGATCTCATTGGTTGGTGTTTCCTAGGGACAGTTCTAAAGCCTTGCCATCTATTTTTAAAGAGGCTATAAATCACAGAAGGCATGGGTAATTCCCCGTCCCATTAACCAGTCGGACAGATGATGTCCCCGTCATTACGGTAACACATGAAAGGCCCTGAGATTCTTTACTGAGTCACTGAAAGGGCTTGACCCTGCAGGCTTAACCGGACGCACACACATGCACATCCACACACTTGAGGAATCCTGGGGGCAAACAGGCCTGCGTTTGCTGATCAAAGCTGTCTGTTAGATCTGGTCTTGAACTGCACCCTTGCATTGCTCTCCTCTCACCCTTGAGGGAAGAAAGATGATTAATTAGAGCTTTTAAACAGATAAATTAAAGGATTAGTTCATGGAAATAAATGAAAATTCTGTCATCATTTTCTCATCTCCAGTCATTCCAAACCTGCACGATTCTGGCATTGATTGAACGGGGACTACATTTTTCAAGCTTCAAAAAGGACAGCGTAATCAAATGCGATCCATATGACTTGTGCCCAGACAATAGTTTTGTGTGATGAACAAACTGATATTTTCATAGCGTTCCTGTCCAGTGAGATGTTAATGGTTGCCAAGTCAGGTTTGAGTTACTAAGCTGAAAGTTCAAGAACGATTTCATTGAGATTTGTGAGCTGATTCACTAATAAGATCTATTTCAGATGAGGAGTTGTTTCAATTTTGTTTGCAGTTTTGAGAATGTGCCAAGAAGAGCTGTCAGCGCATAACAATTCAATTTTACCTGTTCCTCAGACAAAGCTGAAGATATGTAATGTATGTATGGGTTGTATGGACCATTTGTTATATATATATGTATATATATATATATGTATATGTTATATATATATATATATATACACACACACACATGTTTATATTTCAGAATAATGGGTTGTTTATATATTAAATATATGTGTTTATAATATAAATTACATTAACAAAAAATATAGGCATATAAACAGATGTTCAAAAACGTATGTTCAAAATATATACTGTATGTGTGTGTATTTATTGTATACATACTTATTATAAACAGAAAATACACATATATTATCCAAAATTTTAGTTTTTATATTACACCTATATTATGCACACTAATGATATTTTTGTATACCCAATAGGCCTACACTGCATGGGTCAAAATGAATGATTTATGCCAAAAATCATTAGGATATTAAGTAAAGATCATGTTTAGAGATATTATGTAAAATTCAAATTAAAACTTAATTTGGTTACACTTTTTTTCGATACTACTAACTACACTATAAGTAACAAAACTGTTCCATTATGTGCTCGCCGTATGACCCCAAAGGCAGCCTGGATCAAATAAAGCCATATAGAAACCTGGCACAAGGTATGAGTATGTTTATATGTGTCTGCCAACAAGACAGATTCCTCTTATAATCTAATCTCCTCCATTGAACCTCAATTGCCCTGAAGACTTCAACTCCAAACAGGTGTCTTTCCTGAACAGGAGAACACATTATTTAAAAAAAAAAACTATGCAAAGTAGCCATTATATTTGACTGAGTGATAATGAAAATCCCATCAGGCTGGAGGGGGTTGTCGATCTCGACGGTCGAAACACACACTCGGCTCCAAAGCCAGACTGGTTTGTTAGCAAGCCAGATCTCATTCTCCTCAACAGAAAAGAAAAAAAAAAGGAGGGAAAATGGGAGATGTTTAGCTGACTCCAACCCGAGGTTAAGTTTCTCCGGACACAAAAAAGAAAGCAGATGAAAAGACGCTTCACTCAATACACTTGCTAGTTGTAAAGAGAGAAGAAGAGAAGCTGGAAAGTGTTTTTGATAGGGGAAGAAAAGACCGTGGCACGCCCTTTTGATTCCACCTCACAATGGCTGAAATCAGATAGCTGTCGCCTCAGGGTCCAGCTCGAGATGTTGCATTGTGACTCCTAAAAGACTAGAAGAATAGCTTTTCTCGCAATTATCGTGGTTTCTGACGGTGCGGGATTCGCTGAGACTTTTTATGTTCGGTTGACGAAGTACTGAACCAATCACTGCCTCGTCTGACTGCGAGCTCGTAATCAATACCCTGTCTGAAGGCTTTTTGGGGTTTTGGGCATCGGGGTTTAAAGTACTCTTGGGTTTTGAGGCAGACAAAGACGGAGAGCTCCGCAGGTCACTGTCTGGAAAGGAACAAAGCCGTTCCCCGGGCATTCGCGCAGACGCCGACCTGGAGTTGGACATGCTTGGGTGGACAGGGCTGGGAGAGAAAGAGGCTCAATAAAGCATATAGGTTCCTGCTGTAGGGGGTGTTTCTGTCTGATGGACAACCCTTTAAAAGCTTTTCTCTTTAGTGACAGCTACGCTTGAACTAAATAATGTGCAGTAAGAAGTGACTTGACTTGACTTGACATTTTTTTAAGTAGTGTGACAATCTTTCAGCTACTTTTTCACAAGAAGCGAGAAACCGCAGTACTTTTTTATGGTTGAGTGAGAAAAAGAATATTTGTACTGTATATGGCAAGAAAGGTCGGTGGTGACTGAAGCTCATCTCAAGCTGGTGGCAGAAATGTACTTATTGTATTTCAAATCAAATAAATGCAGCCTTTCTGAGGACAAGAGACTTGAAAACATTAGTATAGCTCTTTTAATGTCACTGTATTGCATTATATTATGTCCCAACGGTGCTGTAAGGTCTTCTATTATGAGTTATGAAAGGTTCATATTCTGGTTTTGGGAGTCCTAAATAACGTTGACATGCATGCAAGATCAAAAAACACTTTAGTTTTCTTACAGTATGCTTTTATTTTTACCTTATTTGTTCAACGACCCCCAAACGATTTGTTCAACAATTCATTTTTCCCAAACCCTTCAGTGATTGGTCGATTTCATCTGATTGTTTGTGAGCTTTTCAAGCTGCAAATTTGCATTGACCAACTAATGGGGCAGGCAATATGCTAATGTTTTATGCTGACGTTAACATAAATTGCTTGTGACTTGTTTAAAAAAAAACAAAAAACGATTTGTTTCATTCAACAATTCATCTGTTACTTTGTACACACTGCACTTTCAGATTTAAAACTTTGCTGGAGGTTTTCATTCACTTCGAGCTGTGTTACATACGTACTTAACTAGCTTTAGTTCACAGTGATTTTAACAGTCTGTCTTTCTTCCACAGGAACCCAGATGGAGATGTTCGGCCGTGGTGTTATATCGCAGATCTCGAGGACGGAATCTACTGGAAATACTGTGATATCCCGAGCTGCCAAAGTAAGTATTAACACATAAAATAACACAGGACCTGTAATGAACAATGAGCGCAAGTTAAGTAAGGAACTTGGCCAACAAACTTTGAGTTCCCATCATCTGGATTATGAAAACTAATACGCAAAACCGCATTTTTGGAAAGGACTTTAATTGCTCTATCTGAAATCACACTGTTCCAGCATGCACAGATATGTTTGTGCTGCTTGTCATCACTAGATGTTTTTGCCTTCTCCACCCAGAGATCGTATACAAGAGACTGTGTGTATTTTGTGTACTCTAAAGCATTAGCTGGATGATTTATTTGTCTTAACCTGTATTTAACATTGTTTTGTATCATCCGTTCTTTCCTTCTGTCTTTGTATTTGTGAATAAGTCTTTCTGTGTGTGTGTGTGTGTGTGTGTGTGTGTGTGTGTCTCACGGGCATGTATGTGTGTGCATGTATATACGAGTACAAACTCATTTTCCTGTCAGTCAGATTTGTATAATCCCACTAAGTGTGTTTTCTACTGTACTGGCACAGAAACAGGGTGTGTGTGTGTGTGTGTAATCTGATAGCCCATGCTCTTCAGTTTCATCTCACTAATCACACCCCATAAACAAGAGCTGACACATATATCACAGGATGGGTAGAGCACGAATACAAAACTGAACAGCTGTGTCATTCACAAGAAAACAGTCGCAGTAGTTAGAGCTCAATATGAGGTTCTCCCAGCATATCACTTATGACAAGCAAATGCATAAATTAGGGCGGTCAATATAACATCTTAAATTAGCTCAGTTAATTAGGAAAAACAATGTATGCATTTAATGGCAATTCATGTTTGATGTACCAATTCAATTATTTCAGGGGTCTGTGGTTCCTGTTATAATCCATAATATGATGCAAACAAGACTTTGTCTATGAGGAATTGAATGGATAAACTAAACTAAACTAAACTAAACTAAACTAAACTAAACTAAACTAAACTAAAACTAAAATTAAATTCAATTAAATTCAATTAAATTAAATTAAATTAAATTAAATTAAATTAAATTAAATTAACATGTCTTTTTATTAATTAAGAAATTAATACTTTTTTCAGCAATTGAAAAAATGCATTAAATTGGCTTACAAAGCATTCCTATTTTAAATAAATGTTGTGTTTAGCTTTCTATTGTTGAAAGAATCCTGAAAAAGTTGTATCAAAGTTTTAAAATAAATATTCACACAGCTGTTTTTGATTGATTACAATAAGATAGTGTTGGTTGTACTTATAATGTACTTACACAAGAAAGTACTGGTAATATAAGGTAACTACAAGGGGTAAGTTCAGGGTTAGTACCTAGTTATTACCTAGTTATTGTAAGTACTGTACATAGTACAGGAGTAAAAAGACTGTAAAATAAAGTGCTACCAAAATGTTTCTTGAGCATCAAATCAGCTCAAAGAGATCTTATGACACTAAAGACTGGCGTAATAACGCTGAACATTCAGATTTGCCATTACAGGAATATATGTGGACATGTATATTAATATAGATCATTTTAAATGGTAATACGTTTTTACAGCATTACTGTTTTTACTGATTGAATGAATGAATGAATGCACATGCATGCAGCCTTGAAAACAAAAACATTTAAAAAAAACTTACTACTCCCAAACTTTTGAATAGTAGTGATTTTTAAAGATTTTATTGGCTGAACTACACAGATGAACACTGCACTAATAAGACTGCACTTCTATTCCTTTCATCATTCTATAACCTCTGATGATCGAGAACTGCATAGAAGTGTTTTTTCAGTCCCATCTTCTCCATCCTTGTTTCATGCTAGTTTAAGGCCTACTTATAGCTCGTCTCAGGGTTTCGATGCATGACTTTAGCTTAATTTTCCTCCTCCATCTCCAGTTGCACAAATAAGAGCGTTACTCACTGTCCAGCACAATTACACTCACTGACCCATTTCCCAAAAGTGCCATACACACATTAATCTGTCTGGATGCCTCTTATCTCTGCGCCTGAGTGGAGCTAACAAAGCCCACCCAACTAATGCCCCTCTAGACTGAGACAGTCTTCAATGGCAGGCAAATTTAGGACAGCTTTTGTCACAGCCGGTTGTCTTCTGTGTTAGGCTCAATGATTCGAGTCTGGTTTACCGTAAATGTGTTTGTGTGTACCAGCTTGAAACCCATCTGATTTTTTTTATGCCCCAGATTCCCATCAGCTCTCAGGGCATCGCCCATATCAAGTACAGCCTTCCACACGCTCCTGTTTCGGCTTGGATATCATTAGATGGGTTTGGGTCTTGGGTGATAACCTAAAGCCACGATGCCCTCAGTGTTGGCAATGAAAGAGAGGTGATTTGTTGAACTCTTTAGCTCCAGGCGGTCGTTATGCTGTAAAATCAGAAAGCATTCGGCTCAATTGTAGCATCACAATCGACACGCGTTCACACACCTGAGGCTGTTTCTATTTGTTACGTGTGATGAAAGAACTGAATTTCCCCCGATCTCCATTAGGCACACTGTGAAGTGCAAAATGACACTTGTCTTTTCAGTGTGTGTGAGAGAGGTAGATTTTCTTCCTTGTTTGTTTTGTTTAGGTGTTGTATTGTTCTTTGAATCACACTAACCTGTGTTAGATGTCTTACCATGTTAACCATCTGTGCACTTATTTTACCAGCACACACACACGGTTATGTATTATTTCACAATAGAAACACTGTAGGACTTCTCGTCTATAACAGAGGAGCTTAATGTCTATGCTGATAGACTGAAAAATATTGACTTTGATGCAATTCTCATTTAAAAACTGCTAGTAAATTCGACAAACAAACAGCGGTTAATGCACTGAATATACATTTGAATATTCAAATGCTCTGGGTGTGTGTTCACGGTGAGTGTGTGTTGTTCACTTCTCACTGCTGTGTGTGTGTGTGCACTTGGAAGGGTTAAATGCAGAGCACAAATTCCTAGTATGGGAAACCATACCTGGCCACAAGTCATGTCCTTTCCTTTCCTTTCCTTTTCTTTCCTTTAAATATACTGTATTGATTTTCTTTTATGGCAAAATCATTAGGACATTATGTAAAGTTCATGTTCCATGAAGATATTTTGTATATTTCCTACTGTAAATATGTCAGACTTTTTTCTTTTGATCGTAATATGCATTGCTAGATACTTCATTTTGACAATTTTAAAGTCATTTTCTCTTTTGCACTCTCAGATTCAAGATTTTCAAATAGCTGTATATCACCAAATATTGCCCTATCCATACATACATCAATGCAAAGCTTCTTTATGCAGCCTTCAGATGACGTATAAATCTCAATTTGAAGAAATTGACCCTCATGCCTGGTTTTGTGGTCCAGGGTCACATATGAGACTTGGATTTAGAAAGAGGGATATGCTATTTTTTTTTCATTTAAAACTTCATAAAAGGGTATTTTTAGTCTGGCACTGATTTGATCACTCAGTGTGCAGATTAACACGATGGGACCAGTTTACTTTCACTCTGTGCTCTTTTATAGTAAGCAAATATTCAGTATGTCGGTTTGGTGCCAAATAATTGGGATGGTTAACAGTCAGGTGAGAACCGGCTGCATTCCTCACGGATAGTTTATTTTCTTAAAGTGAACAACAACAACAGCACCTGTTGAAAGCAAACCTATCTTTAATCAATGCTGACGCTCAGCTATCGCTCACAGGTGTGTGTGGAGATTGGATATGCTTGGATTTGCTCTTTAACGTCCCACAATAACAGATGAGAAGAGGCATGGAAAGGCAGTAACGATTCCGGTTTTGCTCCCTGGTTTTAAATTCCAGTTCAGATAATGGTTCGCTGTAAAACATAAATAGTAATAAGGAAACTGGGTGCACTAGTTCTCTCTAAAATAGCGTTTTAGCTCTCCTGATAAACATATTTTGTTTAGCCAATATAAATTTGTTTGTTCATGCAATGCTGATTGTCTTAGTACGCTAAGAGAAAGATTCCCATCGCTGCAACTGAAACAACAATTACTACGTGAAGGTAATTCATTTTTCCTGGTTACTGGAAGGAAAGAAGAAAAAGTCTTTATGTTATAACTTAGTCTAATACTGTATGTAGATAACATTGTCTTTGCTTGCAAAACAATTAACAAAATTAAGATATTCAACAAATGGACTTAAGTGGCTAAACATTCTCCAATGCTTTGTCTTTTGTAAGTCACTTTGCAGTCAAACCTCAAAGAAAGATGGCAAGCAAAAAATGCAGCTCTTTGCATCACAGTATAGCGAATAACTATTAATAATCGCAAAACAATAAAAAGGTTTAGATGAAGTCAGCAAAACATCAAATAGGTGATCTTATAAAAGTACTTGAGCTGTATGTTGTTGAGTCCCAAAAACAAAAAAGAAAAAAACGGTACAAACGCGATCACTGGGGCAGTCCAAAAGATACACTTCTGTGCCTGTTAGGTTCAAATGTACACTTTTGAAAAGAGACCACCCCAGTGGCAGCGTGTACCTTTATTTGTAAGAGTGTAAGAGACTGCTCTGGTTGCGCTGCATGTTTTTGATTCATCGAATGCAGATCTTTCAATCATAATTTTCCCTTCAAATGCACACTCAGATATGTCCATACGAATTCCCTCCTCTCTATCATGACACCTTTTATCTCAGAGCCCATAATGGTTCTTAATACCCAATCCTTCATCTTCATTAACAACAGCGAAGCACAAATGTCTTGTTGTGTTTTTTTCTTCCCCCTGCACTCAGCAGATGTTAATGAAGCCTCTTGTGTTTTGGGAGATCAAAGACAGGTGCTGTTTTTTGCACCTCATGACCCGAGGCAGGTCCAGCGAGGGATGAGAGATGCAGCTCTTTTCACTCTTCATTCCTGCTGTTTCACTCGCCTGGCCTCTGAAAACACTTTAATTGTGTTTTTTCTGTTGAGGACGCCTTCCTCAATCTTTAATTAGGCATTCATTCTCTCCTCGAAGGCCGGGGTGGTGAAAAGCATTGATCTCGGCTTCATTGTCGTAACATGGCCTCAGGCACAGCGAGAGCAAAGTGACAGGCACCTTACAGATGCCTGACATGGGAAAGTATGCCATGAAGTTAGGCAGCAGCGCTCATGTGTCGCCTGTTAAGGGGCCTTTGGTGTCGCTTGTGTTCTCTGCATGTTGTAGATTTACACTCTAGATGCTTGCAACGACCTCATTGACTTGCTCCTTTGATTCTCGCTTTCTCTCTCCCAGTGTAAATCTTGAAATGCTAAATGACGCTCAGGTCGTGGGTAAAGTAACGCAAACAAAAGCTCAGTCTGAAACGCCTGCCTCATAAACAAAGCTACACTGTCAAATTCCCCCGAGCAGAAAATGAAAGCATATTAATAGTCGGTTTTTTATGGAATGATCCGCAACATCAACAAATTAATTTCACTCCGAAGCAGATCCAGCTGTCGTAATGTTAAAAAAAAAGGGAAGAAAAGTTAAACCAAAACACATGTACTCTGGTGTGTCTGTAACAGGAGGGAGCCTGCCAAAACAGGAACACAACTTTAGTAACTGAATTAATGACAGACGAGCAGAAAAAAGAGGATGTGAGGACTCTCTTGAATGATTTACCAACAAATCGGCAAACCCCAGACTCTTAATATAGTCGTTTTATAGGTGTTTTACACCAAACTAAACTAAACTGCAGCACTAAAACTAGATAATTGCTGGTGTTTAAAAACCCTCCTTTACCCATAATGCAGTGTGTTTCCGTAAAGCGGTGTTCATACTGACAGCAACCGGAAACCATTTTCAATGTGAAATAATGATTTGAAGCAACATGAAGTGCTGTCGGAGTTAAAGAAAGCGCAGTTGAGAAGCAAGGGGACGTCATATCACACCTCCAGTTTATTTATTCATTAAGTGAATTTTGAGAAAATAAATACTCATTAAATTCAAAATGCAATAAATACATCAATCAATCAATTAAAAAATCTTATTAAGTTATTAAGCATATAGTAGTTTTTTTGAGTGAATACAGTAAATGTGAATTAAATTCAAAAATAGATCTTAATATTTATTTATTTATTTATTTAATTATTTTTAATTATTTATTAAAATGTATTTAATTATGGCATTATTTAAATTGCATTATTGCATGTATTTAAGCCACAACAACAACAAGAAATATAATACAAATAAAATAATAATAATGGCTGCTATTGTTTTATCTGTAATCAAGTGTTCTGGATTCCTAAATATTGGCTATTTAAAAATAAACAGTTGGTAGAAGTTTGTGATCAAGTGAAGATGTTACTCAATTCATTGTACATTGATATTTGTTAATTTAATTCATTGAATTCTTTAAAATGATTTAATGATGACATTATTTAAGTGACATTATTGCATGTATTTAAACAAATAAATAATAATAATGGCTGATATTATTTTATCAAGTCATCAAGTATCCTAAGCCCTGACTAAAAAAAAAAGTTTGTTATCAAACGAGGATGTTTTTATGATTTTTGAGTGACTAAATGTTCACTAATTTCAAAATGTTCTTATTAAATTATTAAAATGTATTTTATGATTGCATTATTTAAATTACATTATTGTATGTATTGGAACAGATGAATAATAATCATAATGGCTGATATTATTTTATCTGTCATCAAGCATCCTGATCTCTAAATATCAGTATCAACATTGGCTATTAAAATAAGCTAAAAGAAACGTTGGTGAAAAGTTTTCTTTTTCTTTTCATGTTTTCTAATCTGTTTGGGCTTTGTTGTTTCAGTAAGTCTACACGCTGTGAGCTGGTGAGAAGCCACACGCAAACTCTGCTCCAGGTTTTATCATCATTATTATTATTATGTGACCCATATTTAGCCTTTCTCCCTTCACTTTAATGAGTTCAGACTGCTAAATCCATAAACAGAAAATACAGTAATTATACTCTTTCCAAAACCGTTTTAAATCAAATTTTGTGTACTGATTGGGGTTTTTTTCATGCAGCGAATTTGAAACAGGACCTTGTTAAGTCCCATAAAAGCTTTTGAAAATGTACATGCTTTAGATGAATAAATGAAATTTTGTATGCTGTATATAAATTACCATTCAAATGTTTGGGACTTTTTAATGTTTTGAAAGAATCTCTGCACTAATTTTAAAACATTTAAAACAGTTTTAATGTATATTACGATTTAATGTATTCCTTTGGTTACAGTTAAGTTTCACCTTCAGAAATTATTCCAATATATTGATTCTTTTTTATTTTTTATTTCTACTGTAAAGATTTCTATTTACATTATTGGTTTTTCCTTTCTATATTACTGTACAATTTATTTATTATGCATATTTATTAAATAACATCCTATTTTTGTTTTTCAAATCAAATTTATTCTACCTTCCAGCACTCTCTAATTCTATTCTTTAAAAGAAATTGTCCCTTTTGAACTTTATTCATTTACTGCTTGTTTTCTTTAAAACAAACACACTAACATTAGCCTTTTTTAATTCTACGTTTTCTTTTTATTTATTATACAATTAACAAAATCAAAAAAGGCCTCTATTCATTTTCTATTCTGTCTGTTTTCCTTTTATTTATTGTATAATAAAAAAAAAAAACACTTGTAAGTCACTTTGGATAAAAGCATCTACTAAACTTTCATTAACTCTCTATTATTCTTTTCCATCCGGCCCCCTGGGTGTCCCATGACAGCACATTAATGATACTGTTACGGTGCTTTTACCCCCTTTTTGACGCATGAGATCCCTATTCATTGCTGCTGCTTCGTGGAAAACAGCGACCGGCACATTATTGCGATTTCTCCCACTGAGCTCTATGGAAGAAAGAATGCCATGTGGGTGAAAAAACATGGTGTACAAACGAAATCAGAATTTGAATGTTTGGCTGAACTATCCACTTAAACTTCAGAAAGACAGGCTGTCTTATTAGCAATAACAAGACGTCTCTTTATTATTTCACCCCCTCTCCCTCAAGTGTATCTCGGCTCTCGACTAAAAGTGTTCCTGGCAGCGTCTGCAGGGTGTGGCACAGAAAAGAACTTATGAATGTATTTTGGAAAAAAAAAAAGAAACACCCACAATCCTCCGCAAAAAGAAAGATGAAAAAACGCTCCCCAGATGTCATCTGAATTTATGTCTGTAATTACCTTATTTTAATAACACGGAAAGAGAATGAAAGAGGGAAAGAGAGAGGCCCTCTCAGATACGCTTATCCGCCGTTTCTGCCAAGTGCGTGTGCCAAGGAGTGCAGTGTTTGATGTTGTTGTGTTTGTTATCTGGGTGTTTCTTTCCTTCTTCCTTTTGTCAGTCTCTCTCTCCCTCTCTCTCGCCTTTTGAAAGCCATTATGTCTGCCTCTCCGCTTCAGCAGACTTGTGACACGTCTATCACTCTTGCGTCACCCCCATAAAGCCCCGCAATAATGAAAATCTAAATTGTGAAAAGCACGGATGACTCACCGCAGCTGAGATATGATGTGCGGTATAAGGCCAGAGACCTTCGCTTCTGCTCTGAACAATATCACCTCTTAAGAGAATATCGGTGGAATGTTCTGGCGCTCAGAAGAGGATTATTGCAGACAGCTGGTGGCATTGTGAAATTTGAGAATGAGATTTGACTGGAAGAATTACAAATGTAAAATTTCTCATTGCGTTAATTGGTTTGATGGCCTACAGAATTTAAGATTATGAATATCATCTTTTAACCTAAAGGATTAAATATTCATTTTTTCCCCCTCTTTTTCACCTCCCTCTCTATCTTATTTTTATCTAGTATTTATTCACATTTAATAGTAGCTTTTAGTAATAGTAGCTATATTTGAAAACAAAAAATGTAATATTTTTTTACATTTATTAAAATTATTTAACAAAACAAAATAAGTTTGTACTTGCATTTCTCAGGTTTTTAAAAAATATATATATATAATAAAAGAAAAAAACTTTTGCATTCATTTTTATTGCATTTAAAAAAAATGATTGATCCATTAAAAATTCATTACATTTTTTAAAAGACTGGAACATAGCCACTGAATGAAATCATAGTCTGATGTGTTTTCTGCAGTCTATACCAGTAACCTGTACATCAAGGTAAAGTCAGGTTCTTTCTCTCTTTGTTAGTCGTCATTTAGCAGATAGATTTCCTCTGAAGTGATTTACAGTAAACGAACTCAGGTGCCTTGCTCCAGGGCACGATTGTGATTGTCATCAGTGTTCCTGAACCGGCCCATACAGCAATCAAACCAGCAACGTTAAGAAAACACAGCATAGATATTTCATCGCAGGCCTGCGCAGCATCAGATATCACAGAGTGTTTTCGAGAAGCCTTTAATAATTTGATGCATTTCTCCATTGGAACCGGCCGCATTCCTAACTGTCTTTAATTTAAGACTCTGATACTTTCCGTGTGGAGATGCAGATGTAGGCCTGGCTGTAAAAACATACGTGTGTATGTGTTGCATCTTTCCATTGTGTTTCCTAAAAGCCGTATCTGGACGAGAGCCAGTCTAAACGAGGGACATTAGCACACGTAATGCCTTATAAAATCTTCAAATTCCACTCTGCACTTTGAAGTGGATTGCATTGCTTTTAAAGCGTGAATGGTTCGTCACGTCTTTACTGCAGCTCTCTTTTGAAGTCTTCTGAGGTAGGTTAACTAAAGAAACATGGCGTCGCCTAAAAACAGCAGCTGCGTCGCTGAAAGAGACGAGCCCACGCGGGAAGCAAAGCGTGTGCGTGATGAGAGGTTAAGGACAGATAAATTGATGGTGAAGTACAATCGCTCTGTCAGAAGCAGAAGACCTGCAGTCTTTAATCTTGCATGAGCAGAATGTCCTGCTTTCAAGTTCAGAGCTATTGCCATTGAAGGAACAGCCAAGAGAAATTCTCCTTCTGCAGGCATGCAAGAGTGAAAAATGAGATTCTGTTCTCTGTGAGAGCATATCAGCGTAATTAAGGCTCCTGTCCTCTATCTAACCATCATAATTACATGCAGTCTTCCATTTAATTTCCACCCAGAAATTCCTGACTGGCAGCGATGGATCATCTTCGGATCCAGTCCACCAGAACAGGCCCATGTTTGAGTCGACACGGCTCATGTGGACATGTTTGCAGATTTACGAGGGGGAGGAACGCTGTGCAGCGCTGCTTTTTTACACTCTGATTAATGAGAGGAACAGACTGTGGATTATACTGTACGTCTGTGTTTAGACAAGCTGTGAAGTTGTGGGGTTTGCACGGTCTTTGTCTGGTGAACTCTCCTTATAGTCTGGCCAACATGCAGACAGAAACAGAAACGCATTTTCTTTCATCTTTTGAAATAAGAGCCTAATTTTGCACATTTTGCGTGATGTAGTACAGTCAGCCAATCAGAGCAAACGTTGAGCTGAATTATTTCAGACTGGTGAGATTTAACTGAGGGCGGAGCTACTTAAACTACACCCAGGTGATTTATAAAAACTAAGCTATGACATAGTATTGACATCACAAAGGCATTCACATGCAACTAAATGCAACTAGAGATTTTCTTATCAAATAAACGCTGTTCTTTTGAACTTTCAATTTATCAAAAAATAAATAAATATATATTATAATATAATATATATTAAGTTTAGGTATTGGGTAGGATTAGGTATGTAGAATAAATCATTAATATGTGCTTAATTAGTACTAATAAATGGCTAATATTCTAGTAATATGCATGCTAATAAGCAACTAATAGGTGTAACCATAAAATAAAGTGTTACCAAAAGATTTATCATGATTCCACAAAGATATGATGCACCTTTTTCAAAATTCATAATAACAAGAAATATTGGTAGCACTTTATTTATAATGCATTATAAAGGGTTATTAAAGGGTATAATGCATTGCAATTATTCTTAATGTGTGTTGTGATCCAAAATATCTGGTTGAAAATCAATTTTAAATGCATAGTGTAAGAATGAATATAATACTATTATCTGTGGTTACAATTATTCATGAGACTGTATAATGTATTATACTCTAAGGTGAATTACAAGGCATACTTAATTAATGCCTTAAAGTATAATGAGTTAAGTACCTTTAAGTACCAAAATATTTCTTCATGTGACGCTGAATGCTGGAGTTATGGCTGTTTCACCATCACAGGAATAAATTACATTTTAAAGTATAGGTAAACTCACTCAGATATTATTGTCACAATTTTAAGGTTTTAACTATATTATGCAGCCAAGATGTACTTTTCCGTTCTACCAAACCTAGAAATGGTAGGGTGTATATAGAAAGATTTCCTAAAGGTACAGTACAGTAGCTTTTTCATTTTTAAGGGGTAAAAATGTTCTTTGTGTTCAAAATGTTCAAAAATGATTTATTTTTGTCTTGTTTTTAGTATAAATATCTAAACATTTTAAAATCAACTGACAGGTTTTGAGAGAAAATGTAAATGTTTATATGTTTAAATGGAGATGAGCTTCACCGTCACAATCTGTGTTTGTGTTTTGACTTTGTGAACTTGATTATTGAATTTTTCCTGCTAGAATTTCACTGTTCATCAAACAGCATGAAATATTTCAGTGAACACTTCTACAGAGTGTGTGTGTGTGTGTGTGTGTGGCCTGAGTTGGCCCCAACGTGTATCCCTTTGAAAACAAAACTTTTCTTTGTATCCAGCGAGCAGAACGAGGCCTGTGCGAGTACAGACCTGCTCCGAGATGAGTTCTGGAGTGTCTGAGAAGGTTCTTTTAATCCTTATCGGCAGTCTGCAATCAAACCTTTCACTATTTAAACTACACTATCATCCAAAAAACTTTTCTGATAGAACAGATACACTTACCTTCACACAAACAAATCCCAATCATCCATACATGTTGTGCGTGAGAGGCAGGTATGTGTGTGCTGGATGAGTTGTGGATGGTTTTAGCACATTGCTGTGCAGTTTTTCTGGTGTTTGCTCTCCCAAAAAACCTGCTAAAACTGGCCTAAACTCACTTGCTGGTTTAGGATGGCACTGACATGGGCTTTCTAGATTCCAGCACCCTCTCTCTTTCTCTATTTCTGACCTCTGCGTTCGCTCACCCTGAGACCTCATTCAGTTCATTATTAACAAAACCCCCAGAATACATCTGTGCATTCCCTTGGGATGAGGTTTAGCGCTCTCCATTCTCACACTGTGTCAGGCCATGCATGCCGTTTTAATCATAGTTCATAAAACACCTCAGTCTTTAAGACACGTTTCCAGACGATTTACCGGCAGAGAGAAGTTAATGATTCGCAGTGTTACTGTATTGAATTATGTCCGATGTTGATCATTTTTTACAGGGATCCCAATGTGCCTGTGCCACGTTTTCCAGTGAGATATTTAAGTTTTAGTCTTTCTCTTTCAGTGCCTGGTAACCTGGGCTGTTTTAAGGACAGCGGTGATCCAACACCTCTATCCGGAGGCTACCAGACCTCCAACAAACTCACCATTCAGAACTGCATCAGCTTCTGCCGAAACCAAAGATACAAGGTACCAAATACACCATGCAATCCACTGCAGGTCATACACATAAAAATAAATATTCACAGCTTTGCCATAGAAGAACCATTCAGACAAAGAACCCTAAAAATCCCTTTAAAAAAATGACAAAAGCTCTAACTAAAAATAAATATTAAATAATAAATATGTAATACATATAAAGTGTTGATATACACACTTAATTCCCAGGAATAGTTTTGCTTTTTCTATTTTATTTTTCACACTTAATGAAATGACTCAACAAAAAACAAATAAAAAGAATCAATATTCGTTCTAGATGTAATCTTGTGCATCTGTTTGCGTGGGAAGAAGTCGATAATATTTATTGTATTTGACTTGCTTTTTTGGCACCGTTGGATTGCCCTGGCTGGAGAGAATTATGATTCCTGATTATTTGTGAATTATTTTCTTTCAGCTCGCTGGTATGGAATCAGGTTATGCTTGTTTCTGTGGCAACGACATCGATTACCATCGTCACGGTGATGCTCCGAGCACAGAGTGCAACCATGTGTGTTTTGGAGATCACACTCAGCCATGTGGAGGCGACGGACGCGTCATCGTCTTCGACAGTACGTTTCTAGTAGTCTTTTTATCTGGGCAAAAGAAAGTTAAGGATGCGGATGATCATCTCATCCTCACAAATCTACTTCATCTACCATCTTCCTCTCATTGTTGCATCAGGTCTCATAATAACATGTACCTCTCATTTTTACGTGCATTCTCAAAGAGAGATGTCCACTGAGTGCACCTGGCACATTTTTATTACAGCCGCACCATTTCAGCTTCCTTTTACACAGATCTGAACTGTTTTGTTGATGCGTAGGTACACAGGATCTCCATGTCTCTCAAGCACATCTCTGTACTCCATGAGCTACCCAACAAACCTACCGTTTATGAAAACACATAGATATGAATCTGGAAATGTGCAATGCTAGCATTCAGAAGCAGCAGTTTGCCAGCAAAAATCCCAGCGTATTAATATTATTCTTACTACCTTCCTGAAACTAGTGATATGTACTTATTGGTACATATTTTGTGTCTGGCTAAAAAGTGCACCAAGGTACGTTTATGCCATGAGACCAGCTAGAAACGTTTAGAAAAAAGCTGAAGTCGTTCTTTTTTATCTCGTAGCAAAAGTAGGGGCTTGTGGAGGAAACTACACATCGCCCTCCGCTGTCATCTACTCTCCTGATTTCCCGGACAAATACAAATCTGGCAGGGTCTGCTACTGGACCATTCAGGTACAATTAATGCTTTAATATCTTAATGGAGACAGAGCTTGTTCGAGCCAAAACTCATAATGTGTACCTGGCATACTAATAGCCGTCTTGTCTCATCTCATCTCATCTTCCAGGTTCCAGGTGCTTCTATCATTCTCTTCAACTTTACTTTCTTCAATATCGTGGATCAGACGGATATGGTGGAGCTGTTGGATGGGTACTCCAATCAGGTGCTGGCACGGTTTGATGGCCGCAATCCACCGCGGGACATCGTGAACATCACCGGGGACTTCGTTATTTTGTATTTTTACTCAGATCGAACAAATGAGGCGCAAGGATTTTCTGTTCTTTATCATGGTGAGGCTTTCTTTTGACTGCTTATATACCGTATGACCATGTCCCTGCAGATGGTACACAACAAACCATCAGTCAGTCAATCAACATTTATTTATACAGCCCTTTTACAACACTCAAGGTGAACCAAAGTGCTTTCCCATAAAAACAGAGCAATAAAAACCAAATTATGAACCAATAACAAAACATTACATAAAAAAAGTGTATGAAAAGATTATACAGCTGTTTAAATTTTGTGGTCAGTTGGATTTTATTTTTTTTTAGGGCTGTCAAATGATTAACATTTTAAATCAAAATAATCAGGATTTTTAGTGGATTAATCAGGATTAATCACTATTTGCAACTACACCTGAGTTTAGATCAAAAACAACGCACTGTCACTTTAATTCAGTGTAAGCGGCACAGCAAAAATAGACTCGGAGCCGAATGCTACACGCTGCTGCGCCGCCTTGACCAAAGCATTCACAAAGCTGCTGTCAGCAAGACTCACTGTGACACTTCTCTGCAGCATGTGAGCGTCACAGTTCATGTGTTCATAGCGTGTAAGACGAATTGCGGCAACCATGTTGCGTGCACTGTCAGTTTCAATGGTTGCCGTTTTGCAGTTTTTATTACAATCAGCGTAAAAGACTTCAGTTCCCACGTGTCACTGATGTAATGTGCCGTTACTCAGAGGTAATTGTTGCACCACTTTCCTGCGTAAAAAAAAAAATTAACGTAATTAACGGCAAACAATAATTAATGCCGTTAACGCGTTCTTTTTGACAGCCCTAATTTTTTGTCATTAATATATTTATAGATCAGTAGTTGATATAGATTATATGAAAATATCAGATATTTCCTACCATAAATATATCAAAACTTAATTTTTGATTAGTAATATGCATTTAATTTGCTTAGATTGCAGATTTTTTAATATCTCAACCAAATACTGTCCTATCCTAACGTGGAAAGCTTATGTATTTAGATTTAAAAAACCCTTTTTGCACCATAGTCACATATTAGAGTGATTTCTGAAAGATCATGTGAGACTGAAATGCTGAAATTTCAACCTTTCCATTTTTAATTTCATTAAAATAGAAAACTATTTGCAATATATTTATTATTTACAAATACATTCTTCTTACAGTAGTAGCAATATTGCTCTCTGTTTGATCAAATGAATGCCTCTAAAATAACAGTTTCTTAATAAACTTTTAATAACACTTTATTAACAGCCTTTATATAATGAATAATAAAAAATAGTTTGAATGCATTGAATATGGCTTGTAATGCACTTTATAATACATTATATAATCTCATGAATAATTGTAACAACTGTTGAAACATTATCAATTTATTGTAACACTATGCATTTCAAATTTAGTTATTTACGACAATATATAATGAATTACAATGCACATTATGAATAATTATAATGCATTATACCCCTTAAAAACCCTTTATAATCCATTATTTAAAGGCTTTAAAAAAAAAAGAATTTTAAGAAAAAACTACTTTTGAGCAGTACTGTATTTTGTTGACTATTACAACTGGCATAAAAACTGACTGAAATAAAACAGTCCACAAATAGTCACACAAATAAATAAATAAAAGCCAAATACATCTAAGCAGTGCTTTAGGGGTGCTTTTTGTCATATCTAAACAATTTTCAGCCACTCTGCCACTTTATGTTGTGTTGTTTTGGGAGGCAGAGTTCAATATCCACAATCTGAGGAAGAATAAAAGGGAGTGGGAAGTATGAAATAGAAAAAGGTTTTTTTTTAAAGAAAAGGTCAGCAAAGCAAATTGGCTTTCACTATTCACAGAACCTTTTCCCCCTGCAGGCAGAGTTTGATTCAAACACCACATACTGCGTTTATATCTGTGTCTGAATGAAGACGTGATGTTATTTTGAAAGAGCTCTCCGTTATTTCCAGGGGGCGTCGAACAAGAGACGTTATGAATGTTAATCAGATGATGCGTGTTTTATCGAGGAGTTTTGTTTGTGTTTCATTAGCTGATTATTTCCCCACAGCTTTAAGTAATCAAGCCGTCACACCTCCGGAGGAGGATGATGATGGTGACGAAGAGGACACCAGTACAGTGCAGCCGAATGTGGGAAGCACTACCACCAAATCAAACACCAGTCAGAAAGGAAAGTCCTCCCTCCGGTACTATGTAATCACATCAAGTCCTGCAAACATGCCAGGTCAGTGGCATGAACCGGGCCGGACCCCGGACCACAGCACCAGTATGTGTCCAGTTCTCTTCATTACGCTTCACTTCTGCTCCTCTTACTTCTGTATTTACTTAATTCTCACACTCATATCAGTTGATCTTTTGTGTTATAAAACGAAAAATGGTGATTTTCTCTTAAAGAAGTTCCCCGATGAGCCACTTTCTGATTTCTCATTTTTATATTCAATGTATATCTTTTTATATATACTCAGAAATCTGCATTTATTTTAATTGAAGCACTAAAAAAGTATAGATATAGTTAAAAAATCAAGTCAAGGAAGCAACAATTATGTCGAAGAAAATTCTGTTTTAAAATGAATGCTGGTTGTTTGATCTTTATAAAACTAATTTAGAATTTTAGAAAACTCTTACTAACCTGAGCAGAGTTCATTTGATTTATATATATATATATATATATTTATTTATCTTGATGTTTATACTGTATATAAAACATGCTGCAGGGCAAATTCTGAAAAACAAATCTGCTATGAAAGCTGAAATCAGAAACAATATTAAACACTAAACATAATAAAACTTTAGGGAACCTAATGGCCAACTATACAGTGCACTAAAATCATAAAAATAGCCACAATATTGCTTCATTTTATATTGCCAAGAACCAACTTTAGCTGCATGTTCTGGCTTTAGTTTTATTGTATGTTTATTTTGTTGTTCAGCCAGTTCCTGCCTCCTTCCTTCATTAGTCCTGAACATACATATGAAGAGATGCAAAAGCCTCTAAAAGCCATCTTGGTCAAAAATAAGATAATGATACTGAGTGAATGCTCTCAACATGTTTTATGTGTTAATCAAGTGCTTTCACTTCAAACGTGCGAAACGAAGCCTCAATCCATTCAGAAGTGCCAGTACTTGCATAAAAACATTTTTAAAGAAAACGTCAGACGCAACTAGAGGCTTTTGCATCATCTCGGTGACCCAAAGGTACCAGTATGGATGCTTAAGGTGCAAAGCTGGACCTTTTGAAAAACTTTTGTACCTTTTTTTTCTGTGAGTGTATTATCCACCACTGTTAAAGATTATGGAAGAGCTCCCATATTAATTTATTAGGATTTCATGGTAGTAACAATACATTTAATGGTTAATAGGCTACATTTTTTGTTAGCTTTTCAATTTTAGGTTATATAGTGTTTTGCATTTCCTTAACTTTCTGCTCTTTACACTATAGTTACTCGCGTTCTAATTAGTCATAGGTTTCAGCACAGCTGTAATGATGCGGCTGCATTAGCTTTATTGTCACTAATAAACATTTTGTGTTTTACAGTGTGGACCATCTACGCATTAGCTGCTCTGCTAACGCTAACAGTCATAGCCATGGTGGCTAAGCTGCTCCTGCATCTCACTGTAAAGTAAGTACATATAAAACCACTGTTTCATGCTCTTCAGTTTGAGACGCCAGTATGATGCTGGTTGATTTAACTCATCTTCCCCTTCCCTGCTGAAAAAAACAATAGACACCATCAGAAAATGTGTAATGGTTTAACTGGATATAAATTGACTTTTAAATCTTAGCTTTTTAAATCTAATCTTACTTAGATTGTCTCATTTCCAGCCAGAATATCTAATAAAATCTTAAATCAAGAAGGAGTTTCTAGACTAATAAAAGTTATTTTGTTGTTTAGAGAAAAACAGGTCCAAAAATAAGTGAGTTTTTGCTTGAAACAAGCTAAATAATCTGCCAAAATTATTAAAATGATCTTGTTTTCTGTTTGAAATACAGTATTTTGCTTGTTCTAAAAAAAATCTCACTTGTTTTCTCTCCCAAAAACAATTTTTACTTTACATTTTTTCTTGATTTAAGATTTTTTAAATATTTTGGTATGTTTTCTCAGTGGGTTGCCTTTTATTAGTCCAATATATCAATCCTTATGATATATATGCCAAAACACACTACAGAAGACCATTTGTAATGGTTTTAATGGTTAAAAGTTGAATGTATGTAATGGTATTTGAAGTGGAAACCATTAGAACTTCCTGTGATGGTTTTTCATTGTTTTCTCAGCAGGGATTTAGGTAAAGGAGAGCCACGCTTTGATTTGCTACTTTATCTGTACACCGCTGACGGATTTATAGCGTCCATTTTGCTGCTAATATGCGTTTTGCATGTCATTTGGTTTTACCGGACGCACTGTAGCATGCATAAGAGTTTGATTTGAATCAGCATCACCGCTCTCAGCCCTTATCTGCTTTTTGCATTCATCTTCCCTCTCAGATCCCCATCCATCCCATCGATCAGCGGGGCAGATTCGTGCGCACAGAGCACCACGTCTGAACCCTGGATCATCCTCTACAGACCTTCTACCATCTCGCTGTTCAAGAAGAAACTCAAGAACCACCACGGAGACCTCAGCCCTCTCGTGGGGAACTAACCTCACCGACCTCGGATCTCTATGGCTGCTTTAGCCCCTAAAGGATGCACACACTGTATGTAAGCAATGCTGGTCTTCTGCTGCTGGATCCGATCCACGCCTAATTCACTTCAAATGACCAGCGCAGGGCCCACAGCCGTTTGGCTGTTGGTAAGAAACTGCGTAAATAGAGTTTGCGCTTACTCTCAATTTGCATCTTAACCAATCACCAATCATGTGACAGGTGCACACATGCATCGAGCCATTTGATTAGCAAAAGAGAGCCGGGATGCTTCCAAAACCAACAAGTGACTGAAAGGTTTCTCTAGGTGCTTTCACAGAAGCGATCAGTCGATAAGCGTCTGCATTAGAGACTCTCTGTGGAGCGCACTGAAAGACAAAACCACTCACGTAACCAAAATAATGCCACGGTACCCAAGGAGATACCATTCTTTTTAACCTCTAATGTAGGTCACCTGTTGTTGAGGAGCACAGAACTCCTTTCTTTGGATGTAAGAGAGCTGGCTGAACCGGCGGGGGATTAATGTCACAATCATGTCGAGAGCAATTCGGACGCAACGAGAAAGCCTCGAGAGAGAGAGAGATGGACGACGGAGAACCAAAGCCTGAAATTGCTCCAAGTCGGGCGATGTTCAAAACCAGCTGACATCCCTGTGGACCTCGCTTTCGTCTCTTGTCGTTTGTGTTGGGTTTTGATCTTTCTGCATTGCCTTTAAGTGCCTTCAGGACTGAGAAAAAAAAAAAAATAGAAACTCTTTTGTCTGTCTTCTAAGCTGTCACAATGTCTTGATGATGTAAACAAGCATTGATCCGTCGGAACATTGAATTGCAAATGAGAATAAGCACTAAGGATGTGTTTTTTTTTCTTCTCCTGTGGGTGTCATTGGGCTTATTGTTCTTGTCAGGTTTTCGACTTGAGCAAGAGAAGCATTGTGATGAACGTTGTGTAACTCTGTGTGAGAACAATCGAACGTCATTCCCTTTCATTTTGCAGTGGTGAAATTCTTCCCAAAACAATTTGCTCTTTCTCCCCCTTCACCACAGCTTGAGCTTTCGCATTCTGAAGCACTTTTACAGTCGGCAGAAAACCATGAGGATCACTGCACTGCTAGCTGCGAGGATTCAGGGCGCATCCTATGAGGGGAAACTGGTTAAAAAGGAAAGCCGGCCCAAAAAAAGCATTTTCACCTAAATCTGACTTGCTTGGAACGCAAAAAAAGATATTTTTAGGAATGGTTTACTTCATCCATACATGTCACAGAAAAAAAACACTGTGCCTCATTCATAAAATACTTTTGTTTTTGTGGTAATTGTTCATAAAACCGCTCATATTTTCAAATGTTCAAGCATGCATAAAAAAATACAATACAAAGGTTAGAGGTGTAGTTATTAGTCTCTTACTGGCCTGATTAAACAAAAACAAAAAACAAATCTGCAAATTAATAAAATATACAGACCCTTCATTTTTGGGTTGTAAAATGCTTTTATGCATGTTTGACTGAGGATTTGCTATATTTACACTAGCAGGCATCACCAGACTTTTTTTTCAGACCTGTTTTTTCAAGCACTAATGTAATCATTTTGTGAAGCAATTGGTTTAATTGTTTTAAAGTTTCAAAGCTTTGTTTCTCCCATCACTAATTGACATATTTGACAATGCATTTCTCAATTCTAGGTAGAGTTTATGGCAATGTCTATTTTACATGCAAATTATTTACACTGATATTTATGAATGTTTCATGAATGAGGCCCATTGTACCCAGAACATCTTCATTGTATGGATAAAAAAGTGAGTAAATGATGACAGAAATTGCAGTTTACAGCACTTGCACTGCCATCAGACACAGGTCAACAGTTTTATATTTAGTTCTGTGTGTAGTACTAGTAATATTGTAAAAGTCCTTCATTTAAAAAAGAGCATTCCCATGTGATCAGCATTGCCATGTTTGTGGGTTCGTTAATAATGCCACACTTACCGTCAAAAACGATTTAACAGTCACTTCATTATGCACTTTATTACCGAAGTACTTATCCTGTGTAATGTTTTATGCACAACCAAAACCATTTTTTTTACTTAAAAAAAAAAATTATATCTCAGATTGCATCATCTTTTGCAAATCAGTATATTGTGTAACATAACGAGTCTGTGTCAGTCCAGCAAGCCACTCCTCCAATTCAAGCGCAAATATCTGTGTTTTCCTCAATCCAAATGTCTAGTGTCTGTATTTTGGTCTGCAGTTTGTTAATTATTGCATACTTCATCGTACCCTTAGCTCTGCAGTGCCCGTGGCTGCCCATGCATACTAAAGTGTCACCGGTCACAGAAAAAAAGAGACAAACCCAAAGTGACAGGTTCAATCTAACAAGGTCATACTCGTCTGGAAAGGCTGGTGAATAATGCAGAAACCAGGCTTCCTTTTAGATTGCAAAGCCTGAATGAACACTTTTATCAGTGGAAAAAAAAGTGTCATATCCTTCTGTGGTTTATCACAATATCAGTGGGCTTTCCTTCTGAGGAACCAAGATAGGAATCACTCCAGTTTTGGGATGCTTCCAGGGATTATAAAAAAAGATGTTGTTTTCATTTAATTGTAAATAAAATATTGAGAATTTTAATTTATGCCATAAATTATTGTTATTTTGGATGTAAAATGGGATATAATCTATCTTTTGTATAAGTACTTTTGTAGTTCCCTGTTGACGCTTCACTCGTACTGCATCTGCTGAAGATGCTATGGGAAAACTCCTTTTTTTCCTCCTAAATGAAGCCTTATCCAATCACGCAGTAAAACTGCACGGCCATTGGTTTGTGCAGTGGAAAGATATGAACCAATGGCTAAGCAGTGGTGCTGCACGAACCTATGGCTGTGGTTCCCGCTGAAGCCTGCCAAAATGGGCGGTGCAGTGTATATATATGCGGCCGCTTCACCAAGGATTCAGATTTCTTCTCCTTCAGCGACGACTATAATCTTCACCAGTCCTGATAAAGAAGCCAGCAAGAAAGAGCAGTCTGCAGGTGTTTACACATGAGAGTCAGCGCCCCTCGTTATATCGAGTGGTTTTATTCTCCTAGGTGGATCAGAGCTGAAAATACTACAGCTATGCATTGTGTCTGCACGCAGACAGGCTGCAATCACTGGAAAGCCCCAGTCTATTCATGCTTCGTTCGCTGGCTCTCTCACGCTCTCATGTCTCTCCCCGCCTGGTTTCTTGGAGATGAAACTGGCAAATTCGTGGTTGAGTGATCAGACTTGAGCGATTTTATGCCGACAGAATCCGTCACCTCACTTATCTGCAGGTATGTTACATGCGAGGATCAGCATTGGTTCGGGCTGCGCAATCCTTCTAAGCAATTTGAATCAGACAAAGCTCTCTTCCCTCTTAGACAGATGGAAATTTGCGTCCCCCAGTTACCTCTGCGACTGACTGTTTTTAGCCAGGGTCAGAGAAGTAGTCTAAGCTACCCAAAGCTGTACTTCTCAGCCATCTGAAAGCTTGGGGCTCAGAGTAAAATTTGCGAATGCATGCTGTCTCCCAGCCAGCAGATAATGCTCCCGGGAACAGCGATCTCAAGAGAGCATGGATTTCAACGGAGCGTGCCGCGATCCTCATTCGGTTTGCGTCCTTCGAGATCGGAGTCCCTCAACCCCGAAAACCTTCAAAGGATGCTGAATCTAATGGCTGCAGCCTCCTTAGTACTGCAGCTCAGTCTCCTTCATACACCCCTTGCAATATGGGTTGAAAGCGCAAGTTCTGCCTCGAGTGTGGCATCACAGAGGCATTCTAATCAGAGTGAACAGAGCCTAGGTGTCAGTCCTGTTCCTCTGAAAGAACACTCGATAGATGGAACGAGGAGTCCCTCTGGGGATGGTCAGCAGGAGACGGTGATCCTGACAGATGCCTCCAGCAAAGCTGGGATGCTCTGTGTGTGGGTGCACTTGCTGCAGGCCTGGGGTCGATGCCAAAGGACATCAACTGCCTAGAAATGCTAGCAGTATGTCACGCTTGCCACATCTTCCATCCACGCCTGAGGGATCACTGGTCTTAGTTCGCTCTGATAGTATGACAGTGGTGTCGTACATAAATTACAAACTAAACCAGGGTGCAGACATGCTGTCTCGGAGCTCAGTCCCCTCAGAAGAGTGGACCTTCCATCCCCAGACGGTTCAAATATTTGGATAATATTTGGGAAAGCAGAGATTGACCTCTCAGTTTAGAGAGCAATACTTTCTGCCTCGCCTGTTTAGCGGACACGTTGGCCCAAGAATGGCCCAGCCTCCTTCTTTACGTGTTCTGCCAATCGCTCTGATCCCTCAGGTTATCAGATGAAATCAAAGAGGAACCCTGCAGAGTCCTGCTGATTGCCCTTTTTGACAGAACCAGCAGTGGACAGCCGATCTGCGTTGAATGCTGATAATGGCTCCGTGGCCCATTGCCCTGAGATCTTCTTTCTCAGGTCAAGGGCACAACATGGCACCCACAGCCACATTCTTGGCTCTTCCTTTCTGGCCACTTAACGGGAACCTATCTGCCTCCCTGAGCACGTCTCAGATATAATTCGCTTTCGCAAGCTAGAGCCTCATCAAAGAGGTGCGTCTGCGCTCTGAAATAGTCTGTGTTTCTGCTTGGTGTACTATCTAAGACAAAACCTTATTTCATATGAGGTTTCAGTGATACTGTCGTCCATGAGTTGAGCTCTGTGGCTGCCATAACAGCCTCACATGATCTTGTTGCAGGACAGTAGTGGGCAAGACAACTTAGTTGTCCGTTTCATTAGGGGAGCTAGGCGTGTGAGACCTCCTCGCCCCCTCATCATTCCCACAAAGCCCTGAGGTGCATGCCTTTCTCCTGCCAATGGCCACCTTGAAGTCCCTATTGTTTAAAACCATTCTGCTGTTTCCACTAGCATTGGTGAAGCGAGTAGGTGGACTGCAAGCACTTCTTTAAGCCCTGTTTGCCTGGAATTCAGGTCTGATGGTTCCAAAGTCATCCTGAAACCATGGGTTGGCTACCGTGGGCTGCCTAAGGTGCTCTACACACCATTCAGATCAGGTAGTGTTTTTCTCTGTACTTCCCCCCGCAGAGGGAGATCAGGATTTTAACCCCCCTAGCCCTGTCATGGCAAGGATAGCTTATGTGCAGCAGTCCACCGCCTTTAGACGGTCAGACCAGCTATTTGTTTGCTTTGGCACCCATTCCAGAGGGCTACCGGTCACAAAGCAAACACTTTCTAATGGTTTGTTGACACTATCTTGCTAGCTTACTCTTCCTTGGGTCTAAACTGCCTCTTTGGAGTAAGAGCCCATTCAACTAGGGGCATCACCTCATCACGGGCGTGGTCTAGCGTCATTCCCTAACAGAGGTTGTGAGGCGGCCAGCTGGTCCTCGCCATCCACAATTACCAAGTTTATAATTAACATTTACTGGCATTACATGCCAGGACTTTCTCTGCGCAGGGGCTTACTACCATGTGGTTCAATATGGCTGTAACGCACCCAAATGTTGGACCTCACTCACACGTCATTTAAAGCATTATTTGACGGCACAATCTCTGTGACGATCTTATAGCAGGGCATTACCTTCCCCGGCTTACTTATGTGATTGTATTCCCGGGCCTATTGCCTGGGCTCACTTTCACTTATTTGGTCGTCCTTCCGTTATTAGTACGGCGTGATTGAACTGTGTTCACATAGCATCTTTAGCAGATGCAGTACAAGTGAAGTGTTGACAGGGAACATATAGGTTACTTCCGTAACCCTGGTTCCCTGAGACACGGGAACGAGTGCTGTGTTCCTTGCCGTGCTATAACAGCTGCACGACTTGCGGTGCTTCAGTTCGAAGTAACCTGAATCCCTTGGCAGCACCACTACTGAGCTGTTGGTTCATATCTTTCCACTGTATGAGCCAATGGCCGTGCAGTTTCACTGCGTGATTGGAAAAGGCTTCAGTTAGGAGGAAAAAAAGTTTTCCCATAGCGTCTTTAGCAGACGCAGTACTCGATCCCGTGTCTCGGGGAACCAGGGTTATGGAAGTAACCTATATGTTTTTATTTAATGTGTCCTGAGTGCAAAAATAAATATGCATGTTTCTTATGCCTGTCGTGTTTGCTTTGTTCACCATGAGATGTCACTAATGCTCTTTTTATTAATGATGACATGCAATCATTTACATAGAGCAGAGAGGGAATTTACAATGCAAATGAGATACTTCAGGAGACGCCAAAATTAGCTCGCACAGTGACCAAAGTTTCATACACGACCACTGTATTCTATTGAAATATGTGACAAAAAAGGGAAATATACAAACAAGCATGCATTGGAAAACTAGACAGACCTCCAAAACACTAACATCTGCTGAAGAGGGAAAAAAAGTGAAGGAAGGAAGAAATTCAGCTCTGATGTTTTCTGCGTTGCTCAAATGCTTATCTGATAAAATGACTACCAGACGCAGAGTAGATGCACAAACAAAGCCTTTATTACAGGCCCCATGTGTAAGCCATTTCCCCCTCTTTGTGTGTGTGTGCTTGTTTGTGGAGGCCCGGCTGCCCACCTGCAGATGTTGGTGGTATGTGAGGTGTAAGTATTCCAATACAACACAAATGTGAATTAGAAAAGAAATATCATTCATCAATGAGGTTTGTTACTGATCTGTGTAAATGATGCACTCAGAGCTATTGGCATGTGTTAAATTTGTGCCGATTTGTCTGATTACCCTATAAACCCCATATGCCTTCGCTCATTAAAAATCACATGTAATAAAAGACACTAAGAAAGACAAACAAGCAGTCGGTCATTAATTTAGATTATGCTGAGTTTAGTCTGAAGCACTGGAGTGTTGCAGGATGAATAAAAGTCCTATAGGGCCCTCTACTGGTTGTGACCACTAAATACATGTACACTTTTATTGTCATTGCTCTTCTGCGTGACACAAAGAGTAGAAAGTGTAAAAATGTATTGTGTTAATGGCTAAATGATATGATCTTTCAAGAAGTTTCAGTAAATAAATAAATAAAAACAGAAAAGAAAATGTAATAGAGAATTAAATGTAAATAATACATATATATATATATATATATATATATTAAACAATTATTAATTCTTATACTTGTGTATATAAATAATACAGAATTATCTGTTAATAAATCGCTCTGCTTAACAAACAAGCAAATATATATATATATATATATATGCACATATATATTTAACAATTGTTAATTTATACTTGTGTATATAAATCCGTTTTTGTAGTCCATCAAAAAGTCGCCGGAACTACAACTCGTCGCGTCACGCGTTTATGACGCAAGTGCTCACGTAACTAAACTTGAGAGAAATATGGCGGCCTCCATCAGGACACTCGTCCTTAGAGTTCTCTCCGATTACACACGAAATATTCCTAATGTTTCACGGTGTCCAAGCAAACATGTCTGCTGCCGCGCTGGACTCACAGGACGCCGCAGATATAGCGAGAGCACAGAAGGCAGAAGTACGCACTTTGGTTTCCAAACAGTCCCGGAGGAGGAGAAAGCAGGGAAAGGTGAGTTAGTTTATTGGTACGATTCTTGTTCTTGATCTTTTCCACTTGCTGACACGTTTCTGTTCACTCCGTTCTTTGAATGTCAGTGTATAAGGTGTTTGAGAGTGTGGCCCAGAAGTATGACGTGATGAATGACGCCATGAGTTTAGGAATACACAGACTGTGGAAAGACACGCTTCTGCACAAAATGAATCCTCAGCCGGGATTAAGACTGCTGGACACGGCTGGTGGCACAGGTAATGCACAACGATGACATAATACACATACAGAGTGGTGGCCAAAATCGTTTCATCTTAAGTTAAACAGAAGGCATGGGATAACATTATTATTCTCAGGAAGTTTACAGACACTGCAAAAGGTAGACATGCCAAATATCAAGGTTAAAAGTGGATAAAAACCGCTCACTATCAATATTTTTAAATTCATTGTAAAAGTTCTGCGATGCGTCACAGTGCAGTGAATGGGTGCCGTCAGAATGAGAGTCCAAACACAGTCCACACCACTTCAGTCCATCTATTAACATACTGTGAAAAGCTGTGCTTTTGTAAGAAATAAGTCAATTATTAAAGAGTTGATTTTAAACTGGCCAAAGCACCAGTCCATAATCCATTTAAATTCTTCTTCCAGTGACAAAATTCATAGAGAAATAGTTATCTAACGTTAAAATCCACCCACATATTTATTTATATCCGTTTTTTTGCTTGTAAACAGCTATTGGTCTGTGCATATATTACTTTTGATTTAAACAAGACAACTTTAATATCATGGACAGAGGAAGCAATGGTTTGTAGTTAAAAACCTCTTAATAACGAGTGCGTTTCTTACAAACACACAGCTTTTCACTTCTGCCGATGTTAAATGTGGATTATTGTGATGCTTTTTAGCAGAATTTCTGCAAATCTGTTTTGATAAAGAAACAATGGCGTTACATCCATGACAATGAGAGTTGACAAATTTTAGATCAGTTAATATTAAGTGCTGTAAAGTGATTAATCACCATTAATCGGATCCAAAATACTGTGTATATTATGCACACACATGCATTTTATATATTACATATTTTTATATCTAATACATATTATATAAATATTATGTACGGTCAATCAAAGTCAAAATAATATATATATATATATAATGTACACAGTACACACACATATATATTATGTAAACAAAAAACTTGTGATTAATCATGATTATTATCGAAGTGAACATGTACCCCAGATCTGAGGGAGTCCTTGGAAATGTCCTTGGATGATCATATTTGGCTTATTCTGCACTAGGTGACATCTCTTTCCGCTTCCTGGACTACTCTCAGTCGATGTATGATCGTCAGCAGCGGGTGAGTGCAAAATCCCACCAGACGCCATCGTGGCGGGACATTGCCGATCAATATGTGTCTGATGAAGCAGGGCCTCCGCAGTCACATGCAGTGGTGTGTGACATCAACAAAGAAATGCTCAAAGTCGGTAAACAGAGGGCAGAGAAAGCAGGAATCACGACAGGTACAGTATGAGGGTGTTTTGGGCGACATTTGTGCTTTTTTCAGTCGCTTATAAACACATAAACGACTAAAGTCTGATAACATTGTAAACTGGGCTAGTAGAGCCCGACCGATAAAGGGTTTTGAAGGCCGATACCGGTTTTAAAATCGGATATATCGGCCGATATTTTTTATTACATTTAGTTTTTTTCAGAAATGCACAACAAACATTAACAGATTTCCCTAGCATTAGTTATTTATGAGTTTTAACTAACGTATGATAATGCATTTTAAAAAGAAACTTGTTTCAAATATATTAAAGTTCTGATAAATATGTATAAAAATAGAAACTTTAGATGTGAAACTTGGAACAAAAACACAATAACAACCAAATCAAAGGGTGTTGCGTCCGTTTTTATTTTATTTTTGAAATAATTCATTTATCGGCCATTATAAATACAGATATCGATAGTTTAGAAAATGCCTAATATCGGCCTGCTGATATATCGGTCGGCCTCTATGGGCTACCATAATATGTGAGCAGCATGTATAAACATTTTGAGAAAGCAATGTTTATGCATGCTTAGTGGAGAAACTTACCACTGAAACAAGCACTTTGTGAAACTGAACGCTTGTTATCTGTTGCCTCATGTTCTCAGGTCTTTCGTGGGTCGTGGGCGATGCAGAAGAGCTCCCGTTCGATGACGATCAGTTTGATATATACACGATTGCATTCGGCATCAGAAACATCACCCACATAGAGCAAGTAAAGACTCTGCACTCCGCATCAGTTTGCTTGAACACCGGTTAGACTAAACTAAAGCCATTTCTTTCCTAACCCAAACTTGAAATGGTGCCCTGTATTTCTCTGTAACTAATTGAATATGCTACCATATTTCATGCTGTGGTATTTATTCATGAACATGTTTAAAGAGTCTCGAATCATCACTGGTTATTATAATGGTTTAGTTTGAGATTGATGACTCTCTTGGCAGGCTCTACAGGAGGCTTTCCGTGTTCTGAAGCCAGGCGGACGGTTCATGTGTCTAGAATTCAGCAAAGTGACCAACCCTCTCCTCGCAAGGTCAGTGAACCGGTGTTGTTTACTTCTGATAGTACTATCGTTTTTCTTTATATGTTCAGTTTTCATTGTAGTTATTCTTTTAGTAATTTTAGCCATTTTTATTATTCACTTTTTTATTTTAGTGTTGTTTTTGTTCATAAAATAAAATGAAAATGAGAAGTTTTTCATATTATTTCAGTTTTCATTTAGTACAAGTAGCCAAAATGTTTAATGGTTTTAGTTAACTATAAAACCCCTACACTGAACATCTTAAAAATCCCTTATTTTATGACTTGTTTACTGAATGTGGGTGATTTGATTTTGTAAATACACTTTTTAAAAAATGTTATATTGCAGAATGTTTGCTTTTTTTTTTTAATCCAACTTTTTTTATGTATTTTAGAGGGTATATACAGTTTATATTATGCAATGTAACTTGTTTTTTGTTTGGTTTTTGACCAGGTTATATGACGCATATAGTTTTCAGATGATCCCCGTTTTGGGTGAAGTGATTGCTGGAGACTGGAAATCATATCAATATTTGGTGGAGAGCATCCGAAAGTTTCCAGACCAGGTAACAGAATCCACTTCATATTACAGCAGTTTTGTAAACATTACACAATATTGCTCTATTCCATGCAAGTGCAGTGATTTTCTTGCTAAAACCCCAAATCTTTAATTCAGAGGTTTTCAATTCACCTGTAATAAAACTATTGGGTCTTGAGATTGTAAAACCTGTAAGGCTGTTTCAACGACTACAGGTCCTGAAGTTTTTATTTGTGAAAGACAAAATGGAACTTGTCCATGTCTGCTTTATTTTTAAGCTTTGAAGCTTTAAACTATGGTATCTAAGCAAAAAGGAAAACAAACCTTTTTAGTACATAATTTTGACAAAGCTTTTTCTCTGTGCCTTCTTCAGGAAACATTCAAGGAAATGATTGAGGACGCTGGCTTCTTCCGTGTCCAGTATTTTAACCTGACTGGAGGAATCGTTGCCATTCATTCAGGATTTAAGCTCTGAGTGTCAGCATACAACGAGTGTTGCCCTCTCTCTCCAAATGAACTCTGACAAGTGTTTTTGAACAAACAATGACTGAAGGACATTAACATGAACACTAGGGTTTCAGCATGAGAAGTGCTGTTCATGTGTTTTTGTTGGTTGCGGAGACACTTTCACTCTCTGGCAGACATTAAAATGTTCTTTAAAGCGTTGTGGCTTTGATTGAGCTGTTGAAAATGGATTCATTTTAAAGGCTGATGAAGTGTGAGCACTATTTTTATTTGTACAAGATAGACAGTGTGTTTGGGTTTTGGTCAGTGGGAAGCACATGCTGACCTAGTAAAAAAAAATCTCTTGTTCTTTGATCCCACTACAAAATGCACGTTTAGAAATGAACGCTCATTCAGAAAGCAGAATCTGCATCACATTCAAAGTGGATCCACACACTTTAGGCTCATAACATGAAACATCCCTGAGATGTGTTGTGCTTGGCGAAAATGAAACAGTCAAATGTGTGTTTTTACTTTAATAAAACCATATATTTTTTTAAGATCTTTGTACACTGTTACAAAACTGTACTAAAATTTTTAAATCAGTTTTTGGTCAGAGAATATTTAATCGTCTTGTGTGCAATTACCATGTATTTACAAAGTCTCTTATTAGTCATCTCCAAAAGTACCCCCCAAAAAACCTCAGACACTCTGAACATAAGACATGGCTTAAAGATAAATATATTAGTCAATAAATATTCAGAGAACATATTTCCATTTATGAAATGTGCTGCTATACAGATACAGAAATATACACAGATCGAGCTCTAACCTTTAACATTTGTAAAATGATAATGGAGAAAATAATTATATCTTTAAAAAAATTAAAAAATATTAATTTTTGTACACATTTTCTTTTATACAATCTTAAGTGCTACAAACAATACGAAATATTAAATAGTGACTCAAGTACCCAGAAAAAAAAAAAAATGCTATATTTGCAGTACATATCTCTATGCAAGGCAAGAGTAGCTTCTTGTTACAGCACTGTTTTAGTCTATGTATAAATAAAGTTATTTTAAAATGATCGCCTGTGTAAGCTGTATGGGTACATTTCATAGAAACAGTATAAAATACTCTGTAAAAACAGAAAGGCATGATGATATGATGATGTATGTGTAAAAGCATGAGTGCAACGTGTAGTTATTAAAGGTAATTATGCGGTTTTTGATATATATATATATACATATATATCACTGCATTCCAATCTCTTTAAACCATTATACTTTGGCGTCTTTCGGACAAACTGTTAGCTTTCATTTAAAAATAAAATAAAATTAGGGGTCAAATACTAGGCATCCTACACCTCTAACCCTAAGAGTAGTCAGGTTCTAATTCTACCAGTGGTGTTTTGACTGTACCCTGGAGACTAACTAAACTTTGGTGTGATATACATGTAGCTCAGTAGTCTCCATTTATATAAAGTATATTTTAAAAAAAGCTTTTGTATTGGTCTGTTTCTGTACTAAAACGATAAAGGCCCTGAGAAGTGACGAGAAAGAGGGAGGCGTACATATTCCTAGTTACATTTTCAGAATAGTTACCTCAGCACCGATTGTGCACTCCCTCAAGATGCAGTGTCCCATTTTGGTTTTTCTCTAAATGAAATCCTTTAACTGACTGAGATGTACGACATTGTTCTGCGCGCATGCATGCAATTCTTAATGAAATATGCATAAAAGGATCATTCAAATCATCGTAGCTAATAACATGGAACTCAGGCATAATCTAAGTTGTCATAAAACCATAAAAGTTAGTCATATACATTTACAGACATTTTCCCTGGTCCTTATCCAGTCAAGAAAGAAGCATATTATGTTGATGCTCCGCATGACTCACATTTCTGAGTTTGTGTTGCATGAGGAAAATATAGCTTTGTACTTTCGCCTTCTATAAATATTGAGTTGATGTGACAGATTCTGAAGGCCACAGGAATGAACAAGAAAACCAAACCAAAAACCAAAATCTTAATTTGAAACTCTTTCTGGTAAGTACACTTTTAAAAACAAAACTGTTAAAGAGTTAAACATTTATTGATTTTCAAGAGCTTGTGCTGTGTTTAGGGCTTCCTATCAGAGCCCTGATCCATCAAATGACGCTTTGCCGCCCCCTTGTGCTTCAGACGAGGGAAACAGTGCTCTTGCCTCTTCAACTTGACCTCTACATTGTCCTGAGGTGAAAAACAAGTCACAATGCTCCTCAGGAGTTCTCTCCTCCCGCTCTACAGAAAGTCTAGGAGGGAGCAAACTTGTTTGTGGTTCTGGACCCAAGCCTAATTCACAGTCTGTATCCTCAGGAATTATAGGTATCCGCTGCGCTAGCTCACAGCATCCCTGGCCCATGCAGCCATCGCTGTCCGTCTGGGAGTACTGTACATTAACTGAACAATCTTCAGCGTAATGACTAGCGCTTCCTCTGTGTACAGTCATCTCTGTGTAGAAGCAGCATGGCAGTCCGTCATAGCTAACGTGATCCGGAGACGGAAGCTGCTCTGTGCTAACGCTATAAAAGTTTGGTGGGGAAGACTCGGTAGCCCACCTGCAGTGTCCTTCTGCTTCCTTACCTTTGCGCTCTAAGTTTAATTTGGGTACCTCGAAACAGCAGTTGCAAGCTACCCCTTGCCCTCCGCAAGACTTCACAGACCCGTGGCTCCTTTCTGCCACAGCACCCTCTAGGGGCCCGGCTGAGGTAGTGCTAGTAAGTTCCCTGGTTTCCACTGAAGTGTGGTTACTACAGTTCAGCTCCAGGCTGCAGTTGGACAACTGGTCCCCAGAACCGTAACACGCTCCCACCGGAGGTTGTAGGCAGTCTATCATAGTAGATACCGGGGCGGAAGTATCATCAGTTTGAGGGGTGGCAGCAAACGTCTCCCCGGCCGAACCCCGGCACGGACTCTTACTGCGGTACACATAGGGATCGTAATCGCTGCTTAGCGAACTCCGAAAGGTCGAGCAACTCCCATACACTCCCTGGTTGCTGACTTCCGTACAATCCAACATGGAGTCGCTGGAGGAGCAGTGGCACTGACCCGAGCTGCTGCTGCTGTCGCTTCCAGGACAGTCCGCAAGGTATCCGCTACACACAGAGCGATGCCCGTGATAACAACTAAGTCCCGAGGAGCTTCCAGAGTCGCCCAGTCGGGAAGAGGAAGCCGGAGCCATGTGTACCACAGTAGGATACAAAAGTCCTGGCTGGAAGGGTCGACTGTGACCTTTGTGGAGTCCGTTACTTTGCTGTCCTTCAGCTTGCGGAAAGGTCAAGCCCTGGAAATAGTAGTGCTGGTACATGGTCTCGTATTGGGAATAGCAAGCGGCACGAGAAAAATTGCGTCCCTGGAATTTGGGCCGTTTGAAAGTGTGGGTTTGCGGATAAGCGCGGTGCTCCAGGCCGCAATGGTGCGGGTTTAGCGTATGCTCCAAGTGGAGAGCGGGGTAACCCCGTATGAAGGAAGATTGTGGAGGATAGAGGCCTTGCTCGGGGTGTTGGTCCACGGTTAAAACAGTGATGGGGTTTCCATGAGGATCCATGCTGGTCCGAGTGGGGAAGGCCGTCACTTGCCCGGCTCTGTGCACCCTTCCTGGATAATGAACAGGGAGGACGACTCTCTGCTGGCGGGTGTGGACTGGGTTTCCCGGATCGAGATAAACAGCGCCTGGGTTTCCCTTTTTTTGTTCTGAGTGGAAAGTAAAAACGCATAGGTTAGAAACGAACCGATTCCAGACTATGATGTACATTTGGAGTCAGCATCTTCTGCTTACCAATAATGTTGTGCCTGCAGTGTGGACAAGTGTGGTGCTGAAGGAGCCAAGGGTCCACGCATTTCTTGTGGAATCGGTGTGCACAAGGGATCACTCTCAACTCCTGTAGGTGTGAGGGGAAAAGACTGAGAGGTCAACGAGATTCACTTTTTTTTTTCATTGGGGTTGAAACTTTTGAAGGTTTCCAAACTGCTAAAAGCGACATCACTGAATGTAAACTCTAGATGGCGCCACTGTTTCACAGCATGCCAGTGCTAAAGATGCTAGTGCTAGCAGGACTTATAACCAGCTACTGCTTTATAAGACTAATAAGCCCAACCCTTCAAACCAAGGCAAGGTATCTCAAAATCAAAAACTTGAACAATTTCTGACCCTTTCTAAGAGACGATCCCATGTGCTTTCAGCCAGAAAGCATCACAGTTCTCCCCCACAGAAGTTGTTCTCTGTCCCCAAGCATGACTCATCCCCTCCCTCTGCCTTTCCACCCTGCTTTTGTTGCTTCTCTTCATCATCACAGACAAACTCTTTGATGCCATTGAGCCTTTTATATTGCCACTTCCTCTGTGATTCCCAGACGCCTTGACTTCTTTATTGTGTGCTTTTTTAGCATAGATCATAACCGCAAAGACGAATGAAAATACAACACCAGCAGCACTCTTCATGAAACAGAAGTAGTACAGGGAGGCAAAAAAAAATTGATGTTTAAGACAACACTGTTAAGAAGTCCACTACAACCACAATAAACTAGAAGCATGACTAACTTTCCATGCTTCCGCAGTAGTGGTTTGGCATACTCCTTTAGTTTGTCATTTGGTTTTAGAATAAATTGGAGAACTGACAAGGTGAGGAAATACTGACTGTCTGGGAAATGTGCAATACAGATCTTTTTTTTTATCTGTATTTTGCTTTCTAAAAGAAAAGCTACATGTTTTTGGAAGATCTTTACCTCACCATCGATGTATTTCTCAAGGCATATGGCACAGTCTGATGTGGAACTACTGCTCACGGAGTCAGATGCTCCACAGCTGGCCTCACGCTGACCCTTGACCTTAGCCTTGAACTTGCGTGTTTCCATCTTCTCCAGGGCCTGAATGGCCATCCGGTTCATAGAGCTCTGACAGGTGGGGAAACGATTACGGGTAGTGGAAGAGATAGAAGAAAAACAAGGCATGTCAGGCATGCAACAAATTTTAAATTGTACACAGACATGAAACAAATGAACTCAATGCATGAAGCAATGAGGTTAACATACAGTATTGACCCCAAACTAAAACCTGTATCAAACTCACCTGGCTGCGTCTTTGCTTGAGCTTTATCTTGATGAGGAGGATAAGGCAGACCAGAGACACCACAACAAAAAACGCCAGAAAGATTCCCATGTCAAAATACTCTGTGGGCTGCAATAGGACACAACGATAGGAAAACGACAGCACATGTTAAAGTTACAGTGTGTACAGGAAACCTTGCATACAAATAAGATTACAAACTTTGTAAAAATGGCATTGTAAAATGTCACAACAGAACTGCCAAACACAACCATTCTAGAAGGCGTACTTTAACATAGATTAATCTAAAGAAATTTAACTCTTTATACCATGCTCTGTAACTGTCTAATAAAAAAACATTTTAGCAGTGTTTTGCTTATAAATTATAAATTAAAAAAATTGTACTTGAAAACTTTAGTAGTAGTAAAGTAAAACATTGCTTTAAAATATTATATTATATTACAAATGACATCCACAAGAAAACATTGCTTAAAATGTTATTATATTTTAGATTATTAAAACTTATCTTAAAAATACACTGTCAATAAAATATTAATTATGTTAAAAATTACATAAAATCTAGAACTGTAACCATCTGTGAGTAAAACACTTACATTTCTTTTGCATTATATTTTATGTAATTTTATATATTAAAAAAGACAAGAAAATCTAGTAAAACACTGTTTAAAAATAATTAATTATATTATATTATAGATAGAAACTTTGTGGCCCATCTGTTTTATATTATATCATTAAATTATATGTTAAAAGACTGTTACCATCTGTAAGTAAAACAAATCAAAATGTATTATTATAACTTATAATGTGTTATAATATAATTAATATACATTATATGACATTACCTAACATCATAGAAAGAAACTTTGTGAAACATTCTGTAATGTTTTAACGCATGCAGCACAAGCATTAACTCTTACCCTTGGTGGTCGATGTTGGATTCTGGCTCGTGCAACTTTTTGTTTATTGACTATGTTCATCAGTTTGACAGCATCAGCTCCTTTGACATACACCACAGGCCTCTTTAAAGGGTCTTCTGAAACCTGGTTCAGCTAGAGAAAATAATGAAAGAAAAAACTGATCTTGAGAAGAATATTTCAAGCTCTCACACCAGACCACTTAACAATGAAATGATACAGTTATTTAGCAACAAAACCCATTACACTGTCTTCACATCTAAAGATGCACTTGGAAAAACACACGTAATTATTTGAAGGAATAACTTTTCCGATCATTATTCAATCTGCCAAATCAACATGAACTCGGTTGCCGGGGAAAATATCTCCCGACGACATACACCCATGTGAAAAAGCAACCTATAGAGTCCAGACACGGAAACTGTGGTTGGCTCTTTTTCTCTATAGAAGGGGAAAGTAGCAGTAAACCAATTGCATGTTGTGAATATGGATGCTGGATTTAGCCTCGTAGCTCCCTCAGCCTACAGCGCCGGTCTGTAATTTGAAAAACCTGAGGGAAATAGCAGGGATATTCAAGCCTCTATTTCTCTCTCTGTCGTCATGTCTCTCATGTGAAATATGGCAAGCTGAAAGACAGTCATTTAAGTCTTTTTCCCCTCTCTTATTTTTCAGGTCCGTTGGAGTTTCATTCAAAAAAATATGCTCAGACTCAGGGAAAGCCTGCAAAAACGTATCTTCTTTCGTAGTGTTTTTGTTTCATTTTCTAATTAATTCTTGAATCAAGGTGCATTTAACGTACAAGGAATTGCACAATATTGTCTTGTATTCAGAAAAAAATGCTTTTGTTTAACACAAACAAAAAAAATTACAAATCTGCCAACGGGGCAAGAAAAACATTTTTGTTTAGCCTCTGAATTAAGATCATTTTTCTAGCTAACACTGAACCTAAACTTAACCCATGTAGTTACCTTAAATTACCAGTACTTTCCTAGGGAAGTAACATGTTAGTATGCAAGGAGTAAAACCAAGTGCAACCAAATATAGATATATATACACATACAGTACTGTGCAAAAGTCTAGTATTTTCAGCAACAAAAACTGGTTAAGTGGGTTATTTCTATCTTTTGCGGTAGCGTGTCAGTTGAAATTATCAGTTTTCATTTCCAAACATTATTTTAGTCATTAATTGTAATAATGCAGTGAGATTATTGTCTAACAACAGCCAGTGCTCCACACAGAGATCTGATCTGATCATCATCAGTCTGTCTGGAATCACATGAAGAAACAGAACAAACTGAGACAGACTCAATCCAGAAGAACTGTGACAACGTCTCCAAGATGGATAAACAGATTTAGTTTTTCAATTAACTTATATTAAATATTTGGTATAACAGCTTTTGGTAAAACGGCTTCTGTTCTGAGGTACACCTGCCCGTAATAAGTTTTACGGTAAGTTTTAAAGTTTTAAATTAAGTTTTTTTTTTTTTTTTAAATAAAGGGACACCTCACATACCTAAAGGCTCAGAAAATAAAATGGTTTGGGATTTTTCACCAATTTATTCATTCACCAGGCAAAAATGTAATAACTTTTATAAAAATGTTTTTTTTTTTTAAAGGCATGCATTTTTTGTTAAACCGCACTACATCCCAGACGTGTTTGGTAGTGTACGTCTGCTTCCAGGGGAAGAAAAGAAAGAGAAAATGAAGAAGGAGAGAACTAGGTGAAGATCTGGGGTAGGGGTGATGATGAAAGCTTTTCCCTTAATGCTTTGCCCCGTGATTAAAACTCTCCCGGTCGTCCCCGAAGCCTGGAGGCTTTAGGCTGTAATCTGTGAGCGAGGAACGATGAGTCTGGACAGAGGTGCTGCTGCTGGAATGCACAGCGCTCACTGCTTTCATGTGGTCTATACAGAAGCTCTTTTATCTCGTCTCTACACCGTTTACAACCCAACGAGGGAGAGGGGGAAAAAAAGCAAGTCTGGGCCTGGTTTGGAAGAGAAAAATACCAGAGTGAAAGAGAGGGGAGTGGAAAAAAAAGACCTTTGGTTTCTCAAAAGCTGAGACAAAGAAAGGGACTTCCGCAGATCAGCCTTTTCCACAGACAGAGGTGATTCCATGAAGTACGGGGAAATAAAACGGTTGTGGACAACACAGCATTCAATGAAAAATGACATTTGTGTTACTACTTAGTAAGTAGTACTGTATGTGGTCCTTAGGTTGAAAACAGTATGCCAAAGGTGTAACCTTTTTGTGTGTTTTCTCATTGTTAAAAGTTCAGCAATTTATATGCATTTAGCTTAGATTCTAGCATTTACATGATGTTTGGTAACACTTTAGAATAGAGAACACGTATTCACTATTTACTACCACTTTTCCCTCAATAAATTCCTACATTTCTGCTTAAGAATTGTTAGTAAGCTAGTTGTTAAGTTTAGGTATTGGGTAGGATTATGGATGTAGAATATGTGCTTAATTACTACTAATAAACTGTAGAATTCTACTAATATACATGCTAATAGGCAATTAGTTTAAGAGACCCTAAAATAAAGTTACCATATGTTTTATTGGTTTTGAATGGCTCATGCTCAACTAAGCTGCATATATTTGATCAAAATATATTAAACGTGATGAATTTTCAGCATCATTGCCCCAGTCTTCATCCTTCTGAAATCATCCTAATGTGCTGCTCAATTCTGAATCATCAATTCTGAAAACAAATGCTGCTTAATATATTTTTTTCCATGATTCTTCAATGAATAGAAAGTTCAAAAGACCTGCATTTATTTAAAATTAAATTTAATTAAAAAAGAAAACTTTTTTTATTATACGTCTTTACGTTTGAGAAATTAAATGCATCCATGTTTTGAAAAAATTTTTTAGTGTCATTTTATTTTGTTTTTTTTTAGTATGCATGCAAAGTGATGTAACCACCAATAAAACACATTTCACTTTCCGTTAAGAAACACTCTAAACTTCAAATTGAAGGATTATGCATAAAAAGTGATAAAAACTCATGATAACGCAAACCCAAAATAAAGGTTTTTGTTCGCATATTATATTTGTGTATGCGTGCACTGTATATATTTATTTTGCATATTATGTATTCTATAAATACACACGCACACATATTTGGAAAATATTTATTTGTTCACGTACATATTTTTATATGTACATAATTCATATTACATTTAAATATTTTGGATGATTAATAATTTGATAGAATTAGTAGTAATATAAAAATAGATGTATTGCTGATAAAGGTCAGGAAATTTAACACATCACTAAAGAAACTCACTTGATCGATGGCATCTGGATTTTCCGAGACGTCAAAGATAACGGCTGTGGCTCCTCTCTGAACAGCTCTCTTCGCCTGCGAGGAAGACAAACACAGAAAGGTTATTCTACCTTAAAGAACCGAAATCTCATTTCAAACTGTTTTAGAGCTGAAGGTAAACAGTGAAAAAAGCAAAGAGCACTGCAACACTACCAAGTAATTACCATCCTTACCATTTTGCTATTCATAAGGTACTAGTGCTGCTATTGTACTAGTATAATATTACTACCATTATTTAGATACACTAGGGAAAAAAAAAAAAGTAGTTTACTATTTTTAAGGCACGTAGTGAGCTACATTTAAATAAGCAAATATAGTTTCCACTTTTTTTAATGTAGCTAAAATTATTTTTTGCAACAACTTACCTTTTTCAGTGTACTATGATTTAGATACTAGTATTTATTTCTTATTATTTTGAATTTACTTTTATTTCTATCTTTTCAGTTTTAGTATTTTGTAAGGTGCTTTTCTCCTTTTATTATTTTATTCATTTTTTTTTATTTCCATTTCCATTTTTATATTGATTAATTTTAATACTTAACATTACTTTTTATACTCATTCCGATTTTAGTTCCGCTTTATTTAAATTAAAATGGCTTTTAACAGTTTGTTTGAATTTTAGTAAACAATACTGAGTTTAATCTTTTTTTAAATGAAAAGATTTGCACTTATTTGAAAGCAACCCAATTTAAAGACAAAGCTAAAGTAAATATTTCAATAGCATGTTCAATGTTCTCCCAGCCGACAGAGGTCGCTCTTACACTTCAGCTAGAGGTTTCTTGAGTCAGTGTTCAGAGCAATAAAGATACTTTGTGATGTTAAAGTGACTTTCTGAACATACACTTCCAAGCTTTGATCAATGTGTTCACTTGTGCCATCACTGCTTCATTTGTTCACCATTTTATTATTTTAATAGATGATCAACATCACACAGCCAGACTTGTATTTTGTTTACACACTGACGGCTGGGTACGTTCCAGCTCCGCTCATGCGAAAGAAATAAAGAACAGGCTGAAACAAAAAAAGCAAAATAAAGAGATCAAAGCGACAATGCGCAGCTCTATAACTCTGTTATCAGAGTAGCAAAGGGATGGCGCCGTTCCAAGCCCAAGGCATTCTGGGTACTATGAGAGAAAGCATGTCCTCTCCACACACTGCCTGTGTGCTTATGTCTCAGTGTGTGTGTGTGTGTGTTTGGAGTAGACACTCTGCTAGTGACTGTGTAACAAACAAAACATACAGAACATACAAAACCCACAGACACCATTACACTGTTCATTTACATCAAAGTGATTTATCTCAAGCAAAGTATCATGAGAAAGTTGGTTCAGATCAGGATTCAGTAGCTATAAAGTGAAAATTAGTGTGTAATTGTGCGTGTGTGTATATACATTATACATACATATATATACATATATATATATATATAATGTGTGTGTACAGTATATATAGATTTGATTTGAATTTATTTTTAATTTATCTTATTTTATGTTAACAGAATGTGTGTGTGTGTGTGTGTGTACTGGTTTGACTAAACTTGTGAGGGACCAAATGTTGTCACTTATATAGTGAAAGATGAAAACAACGCACTAGTGAGGACATTTTGCTGGTCCTCACTAGATAAAAAGGCTTATAAATCAGTCAGAAGATGATTTGATGTAGATCTAGTGTCCTGTACATGTTTTTATGAAGGGTAGGTTTATGGACAGGGGTTAGAAAATATCATTCACCTGATAGAAAATCAACGGAAGTCTATGTAATGTCCTCACTAAGATAGCAAAACAAACGTGTGTGTGTGTATACTGTATATACAGCAATCAACATTCGAAGTGGATCAAAACCTATATATATATATATATATTTATTTATTTACTTATTATTATTGTTTTTAATAACTAATATTTCAATCATATTTTTCACTTTATAAATTTAATAAAACTAAATCTGGTCACACTTTATATTATGTGGCCTTAACTAATATGTACTTGCATCAAAACATAAGTACAATGCACTTATTGTGTTCATTACAAACACTAATGCTACTATAAAGGGTGAATACATGTAAGGTTAGGGACAGGTTTGGTGGTATGGGTAGGTTTAAGGGTAGGTTAATGTGTAAGGGATGGATCAACAGTGTAATTATAAAAGTAATTACATACAGGCATAAATATATAAGTACAATTTATAAATATAAGTACAATGTAAAAACATGTATGTACACAAAAAGTGCACTGTACCAAATGATTAATCTAAATATAAGTACATAGTAGTCAAGGACACCTAATATAAAGTGGGACCCAAAATCTTACTCCAAGTACAACCGACCGGGAAGTTGACATTAACCATGTAATTTAGTATTTTGATGTGTGCCACACTATGACGAGTCTGGTGATGTGGTAAACTGATCTTGCTAAATAGTAACTTAGAAGTCCAAATCAAATAAAACATTGGAACATTGTTAAAAATGTCGACGCCAACATTCATTATCAAATCAGAAATGTTTTTTCAACACAAGACTCACTGAATCCCACAGGAAAGTCACAGTGAAACCGATTCCCATTCTGACTTCTGTTAAAGCTGGAGCGAGAAGAACAAAAACAACCCAGAGAAAACTCATGGGACTGCAGCGGTGGAGCATAAAGGGGCCGCTTATGCAGCCATATTACCAAACAGAAAAATCAACAGACGCCTTCTTCACCTTTCTTGCATCTCAACATAACGTGTGATAAAGCAAGCAATTTTTATGAGGGGGGAAAAAATATAATAGAATAAAATATAATAAAAAATTAAATGGAATAGAATAAAATAAAACAAAATAGAATAAAATAGAATAGAATGAAATTAAATGGAATAGAATAAAATTGGATAAGTGAAATGGAATAAAATGAAACGAAACAGAATAGAATAAAATGGCATAAAATAGAATAAAACAAAATTAAATAGAATATAATAAAATGAAACGAAATAGAATAGAATAAAAGGGAATAAAAATTAAATGGAATAGAATAAAATAAAACGAAATAGAATAAAATAGAATAGAATGAAATTAAATGGAATAGAATAAAATTGAATAAATGAAATAGAATAAAACAGAATAAAATGGAACAAAACAGAATAGAATAAAATGGCATAAAATAGAATAAAACGAAATCAAATAGAATAAAATAAAAAACAAAATAGAATAGAATAAAATAGAATACAATACACTAGAATAAAATAGATTAACATAGAATAAAATAAAATAGAATAGAACAAAAATAATAACATTTGATAAAATTAAACAAAAAAAAGGCATTATTAAAGAGAAACACAATACTCTTATTATGTTACTATGCCCCGAGCCTTTTTGTAATTTTCATTTAAAGACAACGTGCTCTGTAAACACTGAAACTAGGAAGACAAGAGAGAATCCAATGGGATCCACTGGACACTGGATGAGAGAACACCTTGAGAGAAGAAAACGAAGTGGAAGTTAATGACTGTTTATGTCTTGTCAACATTTAAATTCATACTACCGTTTAGCTGATTGACTGATCCACAGGAACGCGGAAACAGACTCTACCTTGTTTGCTTTGCATCAATGTGCTTCAGCTGTGTTTCGGCTCTTTTTGAAGATGGCAATTTCAGGTAATTATTAATAGCGCTGAATGAAAGAGCTTTAGGAAGAAAACGAGGGTTTGAGAGAGGGGTGCTGGCTGAAAGAGAGAGAGAGAGAGAGTGTGTGTGTTTGTGTGGATCAAGGCAGAAGAAAGAGACGTGGAATCTACTTTGAGCAAGTGCTGTGATGTAGCAACTTGCCTAATGAGAGCAAAAAAAAAGCTTCTTAAGATGAACCAAAGACCACCAAGCAACCCCCCACACACACCTTGTTCAGGTGTCTCACACACACACACACACCCTCCAGCAGTGCTCGGAAAGCTGCTTTGAAACTGAAGCTACTCTTTTGAATAAGTAGTTCACTACACTACAATATACTTACAAAACATAGCTCACTACATTAAAGCTACTTCTGAACAGTGCAGGGCGTAATGCATTACTAACTAATTAATTACTGTCATTTAAAACAGGGGACTACTCTTAATTTTATGCAATTTAATTACAGTTTATTCTGATGTAACTGCACTAAATCTTGAATAGATTCTTAATAATACTTTTTCCAGATGGGTTTCTGAAGTGATGCAATTTTTTGTTCCCCAGACAACATTTCAGTGCGTGGTTCCTTAAAGAAACTTTTTGAAGAACATTTTATAAAGAACTTCTCTTCATTTAAATGTGAATGTTCAAGCTTCTTCATAAACCATTGGTGCCAATAAAATAGCTTTATTTCTAGAATAATCCTTTATAAAACAATAGTGGATTTAATATCAGAATGTAATATCTTCTATTATAATGTATGTTTTTAATGTGATCTTCTCCCTTACTTTGGACAGTTCAAGAATAATTTAAGCAATTTTATATAATTTATCTAAAAGAATTAAAAGAGCAGTTTCATGTCTATCCTTGTAGTGTTCAGCCGGTGGAACAATACAGTGATACACACAAAAATAAACTCACTTTTCTTTTTTTTAAATATGTGATTGCTTAAATTTAGAAAGCAATTAGTAATAAGTAATGCAATACTTTTAATAGAGCATAATTAGTATGGTTAATTGATATTTTTTATTTAAGTTTTTTTTATAGCAACGCTGCTTCTGAACCATAAAAAAGATAAAAAAATAACCCACTTATTTCAGTTGCTAAGACATGTCTTATTTTTATGAACTTCATTCACTAAATTCAGCAATTAATTTTTACTTCATTAACTTGGATTTTTTTTTTATTTACTTGAATGCAGTCAAACTAAAACTAATATAAAATATATACTGATAGTAACCAGCAAAAATGATAAGAAACGCAACAAAATTACAAAAACAAAATTAAAATAATGTGATATAGTATAATATTACAGTATGTATATTACCTCAGTGATTGAGAGAAAAAAAAAACACTTAAGGGTCTACTTAATCTTTTTAAAAGCAACTGTCTGGTAATATCATTTCTGATCTGATAACCAGAGTCACAGTTTTCTGTTGCATTGAAAAGTGTTTTGAATGAAAGGCAACATTCTCATCACATTCGACTCATGAATTGCCATGTTCTGGTCATTATAAATAATACTCATAAAGAGCAATTCTAGTCAATGAAATCTTTCGGAGCTGAGCATAACCAGAAAAAAAGATAAATCAATATAAAACTTTACATGAGCTTTCCAGGTCTCAAAAGGATTTTTTTTACATTTCCAGATGCTGGAGAGACAGAGAGAGAGAGATGATGTGCTACTCATTCACACAGAGACATGCAGACATCATCCTTTAAATCCCTTTGCACTTTAATGTACAGACAAAAGTCCACGTCATGATTTGTTTTATTCATCCAATATTTACTGTGACATTCCAAGATAATCAAAGAACTTTTTAAGTCTGTATTCCTTGATTTCATTCTGAAGAGCCATCACTGAGCCATGAGAAGGTCCTGTTAGGCTGATGATATGTGCATCTTTTTGAGCAATAATGGGAAACTTTTAGAAATTTTTTCCTCATTGGGTAACCAAGTGAGACAGCGAGCCCTGGATCAAAAATATACCGATAGATCCCATGCTCAATGGGACAGTGCCTTAGCAACATTGCACAAAAACTTGTGCTGTGAGGAAAAAAATAAATATGTAAAAATAAAAGTTCTACTGGATGCATCACACAGTCGAAGTTGCAACAAATGCACAAGCAGTATACAAACATGTGACTCGTGCGGTCCAGCTGGTCAAAAGTCAACTTTTAGACCCTCGAAGCTATCATCTCTCCAATCTTTTTGAAATCTTCCCTCTTGATTTCTCCTCCTCACCCCTTTTTATATCTCTGCAATCCTACACACTCAGCCTCTGCATCGCTATAATTTAAGTAATTAAGTCCTCAGAAAGCAAAGCTCTGCCATTATGCTGTAATTTCAGGTTGCCTTCTGGCCTTTGGGTTTCCTCAAAGATAAAGGCATACTTTCCTCATTTAGAGTTTACTTACATGTGGCGAGATTTTTTTTTTTTAATCACCCTTCATTTTCTCTGTAAGTGCCAAGACATTATTTAGGCAAGTCTAAGATTCTTGCAGGGAAAAAAAGGAAATAGCATGAAAAGGAGAAAACAAAATAAGCATCTAAGTCAGCGAAGTACTGCTTGGTTTCTCACAGTCTCTTCACTGCTGGGTTTGCCTGGGCTACACTTCACATGAAAACCCAAACAACACACTTAGCTCAAGTTTACACTGAGGTCCTTGCTAGAACCACAACACTTAACGCTAAATAGATACAGGCCAGAGCTGCTCTTTTGCTTTATATTTCTGCTGTTGACTTTAAGTGGGAAAAAAAAGTAAGAATTTTACAAAGGATTTACCTAAACTGGAAGGTAAAGTAAAACACCCTTAATTAACTGCCTGAGGTTGCTGGTATAATATGGTGCGTGCAGGGTTTTTAAAATCGCTGCAAAAAGTACTGTGGTAATGTGGACAATATTTGGTCATGATCTGGAATCTGAAGGTGCAAAAAAATTCAATATTGAGAAAATTGATTTTAAAGTTGTCCAAATGTTCTTAGCAATGCACATTACTAATCAAAAAGGAAGTTTTGATATATTTACAGCAGGTAATTTACAAAATATCTTATGGAACATGATCTTTACTTAAAGGTGCAGTGTGTAATTTTTAGGAGAATTTATTGGCAGAAATGCAACATACAAAACTATGTTTTCAGAGGTGTGTAAAGACCTTACATTATAAGCCATTATGTAAGGGATAATGTAGAGGCAGCCGGTAGTTATGGCAGAAATAAGCCCCCACAGTGTGATCAGGACAGTCTTGCATCACGCTGAAAGGGCTTATTTCACGATAACTACCGGATATATGTTGATGTGGCTTTTCCAAGATAGAAGGTGTGGGAGAAGTGTTTTCAAAGATACGCCGAAGTTGCCTGTTTTCTGCTGGACCGATAAGTTAGTCCAGCATTAGCAATCATGCTGAAAACTAGGGATGCAACGGTTTTTGGTGGTTTATCGAACCGTTCGGTTCGGCTCACCCACGTGATCCACGATATTTTGGTAGCCTATTTGAGGCATTAAACTTTCATTTTAATCAAAATTGGCATTTTCTGTGTATTAAGTGCATAGACAATCAGGCGATGGTCAGAACTTCAAGACTAGCGATGGGTCGTTCTTCAACGATTTCTTCATTTCGAACTAATCTTTAATGTGACTCAGGAAAAACGAGTCATCTCGTGGGAGTGATACGTTCAGTCGCGCACGGCTCAGGCTGCATATGTTAACATTACAGGGCTGTCACGTGATGAACGAACGACTCGGAAAACCTGAAGACTCGAGAGACGAATTAATCAATTCTGTTTCCGCCTCAGGCTGAATATTGTCTCTGTACCTTGATAACTTGAAATAGAAAGGGCAAATGACCTCCTGCTATGTTAGAGCTCACATACAGTACTGTACAGTAATATTGATGTATCGAAACCGAACCGTAACCGTGGCCAGAAAACCGAAGCGTGGGCTCACTGTACCGTTGCATCCCTAGTGAAAACTTTTGTTTGATCGCTTTAGTTGCAAGATGGAAATAACTGCAAAGACAAGTATAGTTTTTTTCCTTGTCAGTGTTAAAAAATATGCAACTGGATTGTAATTTAATGTAACAGGACTGAGAAATGTAGTTAAACTACTGCCAAACATATATAAAGTGCGTGCATCAGGGGGTCGCTAGTATTGTGCACGGCATTAAAACTGCACAATCGCATTTCGCTTTCACTTTTCATCATGATGTTTCACTGTAGACTTCGTCCGAAGCCTATTTGGTAGACGTCGCCCAACCCAGCTAACTGTCATACAAAAAAATCTAACTAAAGTCAGATAAGGGCCAGTGGGAATTTGGCCAGGACACTGGGGTTACACCCCTACTCTTTACGATGAGTGTCATGGGATTTTTAATGACCACAGAGAGTCAGGACCTCAGTTTAACGTCTCATCCGAAAGACGTGCTCTTTTTGGCAGTATAGTGTCCCCGTCACTATACTGGGGCATTAGGACCCACACAGACCACAGGATGAGCACCCTCTGCTGGCCTCTCTAACACCTCGACCAACAGCAACCTAGTTTTCCCGGGTAGGTCACCCATCCAGGTACTGACCAGACTCAGCCCTGCTTAGCTTCAGTGGGCAACCAGGCTTGGGCTGGTTTGGCTGCCGCTAAAAATTACACACTTCACCTTTAATATCCTAATGATTTTTGGCATGAAAGAAAAATTAGCAACTTTGACCCATACAATGTATTGTTGACTATTGCTTCAAAAAAAAACATTAATTGTAAAAAATTACACTTTACCACATGTCGGTTTTTCGTTGTGTGTAAAAAAAAATAACTATATAAAATAAATATTTTAACTGTAAAAATATTGTAATAACACAGGGAAAGGGGAAAACTGTAAAAGATCTAACCAGACATGTCATGTAATTTACAGTAAAATTCTGTTCATAATAATATAAATCATCAAAATAAATAAATAATTTACAGTCATGAATTGATATTTCCAGAATTCCCCAAATATTTAATATATTTATAATCTTTTAAATAATCATGTTTTTTAATATATATATATACATTTTATATTTAATATTTTATTTATAAGTTATGTAAATTAGGGTTTTGTTACATCTTCTGCTGTTTAGTTAATGTTTATTGCATTCTTTAAATGTTATTATGTTATAATAGAATTAATGTCATAATGTTATTATGATGGTGTTTTGTGTTTGCATGAATGACTGCTGTATATTAATATATACTTAAGCCTGTGGGAAAGATACTTCATAAGGCTTTCTCTTCAGCACCTGTATCATTACAGTGGTTGTCAGTATATGTTACAGATACAAGTAGTCATGTACAAGTAGTTTTTAGTAGTCATGTGCGTCACTGAATTTACTGGTTTCATTCTAGTTTGATTGTTTGCATTTCATGTTTTATACTGTAAAAAAATGATACTGCGTTTACCATTTCTCTGTATTTTTTCACAATTATTCCAGGCTGCCAAAATGACTTAGTAAAAACTACAGAATTTTAGTTTTACACTGCATTGTCTATCTACAATGCACTAAATCGTATTTCTTCGAAGCGGTGTAAACATGCCACACAAAACTTGCTGCCAACAAGCTGGAAGCTTAACTACAACTCACGCTTATGGTCTAACACTTGTCTTACGGACAAAAGAGTCCATTAAGCAACTTCGGCTGCATTTTACAGCAACCATGAGTACAACGTGTGACAATTTAAAACTATTTTTATGGGTGAAAAATGTTTATGAAGCTTGTAAAAGTCATGAAGTCACACAAATCACAGCATAAACCTAGTGCTAAATTAAACTTCCTTTCTCTCAGCAAACGCCTGGAAGAACATATAAAACAAGTTTGAGAAAAACAAGAAATGTAGAATTCTCTCAATTTAGAGTTTATTTCACGTAATTATTCTGCTTTATTGCATTTAGCAGACACACATTCACATCTTAAAGATAAATCATCAAATAAACACTTTTCTATAATCAATAATGTATGTACACCCCCCCCCAAATCACAGTCTAAACTGATCTTAGTTAATGTCCAGAAGTCTCTGCTTCTTTATTATTAAAAGTGCTCATTTAACAGCTTTTAAACTAGCTTTTACACAACAGATGGACACTTAAAGTGTGCACCTCTACATTGCCGGAAGCGTTTTCTACAAGGACTAGAAGTAAAAGAGTCTTACTAGCATGCCATCCCACTGTCAGTGGATATTCAGAGAGAAAACAGGTTGATTTTGGCCGGGTCTGTGAACGCAGCAACCTCACCGAGATGCCAGTCTCACCGGAGGCCCCTGATAACTAGTGCAGAACTAATACAGGATAATTCGGAGAAGGCACTGGACTACAGGTCAGCTTCTTGTTCAGACCTGTTCTGAGACCAGTTTGATGCTGTAAGCGTAACAGTTTAAAGGATTGAAAAGACAGGGCTAGGATCAGGTGACTTCTAAATAACCTCATAATGACACAATGCTTTTTGCAGCTAATTAACAATGTTTTATGAAGCTGTTTCACAGAGGGAACATTCACCTGTTAATTAGTCAACTTTAGGGGTGTGCTGTTTATAAAGTGCACATTGAGTTCGAGTGAATAAAGCTGCCATTCATTCCTTTAACTGCCAGACAAGGTTTTTTTTTACTCCAGTATATAAATGTCTTTTCCTCCAGCTCAATGCATTGATTTCATCAAACAAGCATAATATAATCACTTCCAGTCATCCTTTCACTTTCTCCGCTCTAACAAAATCCATCATCACTCGCAGCTCCTGTTGCGTAACCAGAAATTACACTTGCACATGATGTGTGTGTGTGTGTGTGTGAGGGGCACCTAGCAAAGGGACTGACTCTGTCACGAGGTAAATACGAGGCCCTGCAACTGTGCAGCCAAAGAATAACTAACAGGACAGAAAGACCGGCGGACAGAAAAATGAAAACAGATGCATGCAACAAACGCATCACACACACGGGTATGTATATGAGTACCAATGCGCAATGTTTTCTGAAATAGGCCTCACATTTTCATTTTTAATTCAATATGAATTCTTGTCTCATTTTCTTGGGTAACCATAACTCACATTTCCAGGATAAAAATCTACAGCGTATTTTTACAGTAGCAATGTAGGCTATTCTATTTATTACAATCATCTATATATTATAATTTGATATATTATAAAAGCTCGATCCACTTCAAGTGTTGACTACCGTATTTATAATATAGAAACATTGCAGATTTTTCTTGAATATATATACATGTATGTGTTTGTATTGATCTAAATAATAAATCTACACATTACTCATTATGCAAACAAAAAATGATTAATTGTTTGACAGCACTAATACATGCATAGACACACACACACACACACACATGTGCCCTTTCCTCAGTTCACGCTACATGCTTCAACAAAACTGGACTGAAGACTCAACCAGACCTAATGAAACAGCCTTTCAAATCGGTTTCAACCCTTATTTTCATAGCGGGTTAATGTTTCCTGCCACTAATACCCTGTTTGTGACTAGCACATTAGCTCTGGTGGATGCCATAAGGATTTGTTCTCATTCAACAGCTGCATGCGGATGAATGCAATCAAATGGTGTTGATTTGGAAGAACTGAATGTTCCTCCCCAGATGATGAGCACTAGATCCATCAGCGGTGCCTCGATGACAAGACACAATGACGGCGCGCCTGGTGATGTCACTGGGAGAATCTCTGTTCATTATTTCACCATTAATAGAATGAACTCCAGCTTTGGTTCTTTGCTATGGCAGCAACTTCCTGAGGGGTCGTAAAACTGCCCTCTTCTCCATTTATCATTCTCAAGCGCCCCCCCCCCTCTCTCTCTTTCCTTTCCCTGCCCTCAAAGATCAGTCAAAAACACACAGCTACTAATTTAAAGCCCATCGGCTTCCCGCTAACTCTGCTGACTGCAATTCCTGCGCCTCAGGATGGACAACCGCTAATTAAATTTCCCCCTCTTTTTTTTTTTTTTTTTTGCTTTCCTCTCGTTTTCTTTTTGGGTGTATATTTTGTTTTTATACCGGTTTTCCAGTCTTAACCATGCACAGGAAAAGTAAACAGTCCTGTCTTTTCTTTTCTCCTTTCCATACCAAATTTGAGGTGAGGTATGTTGCTGGAGTTTTCAAAGAAAACACATTTTAGAGCAAGTTTAAAGTCAACCTAAATCGCCGTTTCCAACCCATTATACTTCTGTAACCTAGCATTTCCAAGTAAAACAAGACAGTTACCTGAGGAAGCTTATTTACACCACCAGATAAAACTAAATTACGACTTCCTCTCACTACCGCAATTTTGGGTTTATACCTTACAACAAGTTAACAACTTACACGACAGAACTGCGAAATATACATTTCAGACGTCTCACGACATAATTTAGACAAAAAAGGTCAAAATTGTGAGAAACTTTGGGGCAAATTTTATTTTATTTCCAATCAAATTAAAAATAAAAAAGTTATGTTACATTTCTTCTCAGAATTAAGAGTTCAACATTGCAAGAAAGAGTCTAAATTGTGAGAAAATTAAATGCATATATTTTTTTCTTTAATCAAATGGCTGAAAGAAGCTTCCACAGATACAAATAAATTGCACATTGGGAGTTTTATTCAGTGAACTAAATATAAATCACAAAACATTGTGTGCTTTAACCGATAATATAAGTAATTGATTATTGGTTAACCATCAAATAATTAAGCAATTTTCCGGAATATATATATATATATATATCTATATATATATAGTGTACATGCATTTCGACATGTGTTGATGCATAATTTACAATAAAGAAAGAAAATTGCTATTTTGGTTTCTTGACTATAATCAGCCTGTAAATCTTACAACCACAAACACAAAGAGGCTTTGAAATGCACTAAGATGATGAAACATCTTTTGCCGGCACGGCCTATCCTTGTAGCTGTTAAAGGCTGAAGCTAACTGCATTTCTGAAAGGCTCAACAATCATTCAGATCTCTTTTAAATGGATGAGAAATGCTCTCGCTCAGTGAAGTGAAGCATTCAGAGCTTTCACCAAAGAGTCATTATGAAATAAGTGTGCTGCAGATTCCTTCTCGGTCATAACTCAATCCAGACCAGTTCAGATTTAATAAGGGTACCACAGCATGAGGCAAACAAACACACACACACACACACACACAAACAAGTTAGCTTTAATAAGGTTAACACTGCAGGGAGATGCTTTGCTGACAATGTTTTAAGACAATCATACACAAAGGGCTGTCCAGGGTCACAGAGAGTTTAAAAATGTGGCGTCCCGAAGAGGTCAGCATCTATGCTATCTTTACAATCACCAGGGCTTCAGGGCTCCATGCCCTGAAATACAATTACCACAGAACCCAAACAAAAGTCATAAGACATCTGACAATACAAAAATTATATTAACTAGGCATTCACACGTTACCTTCATAATAATTTACCACTGCAACCCTAAACCTGTTTCTTATTTCTTATTATATAATCTCTGCTTATTTGATTTTACAAAGAAAGGCATTAACTGCAAAATAAATGTCAGCATTACAACCCTGACAAAGTCTATTACTACTTCAGATCAAAACAGACCACAAATAATAATAATAATAATTAAATTCACAAAATATATATACATTAAGATTTTATGGTATCAAAAAAAAGGTCTTTAAAAAGAATTATGCAGCCTCTGACTGTTATTGTTACTGATAATAAAAAATTGTAAAATAAAATCTGAAATAAAATAAAATAATTTACCATCATAACCATAATGTTTTTAGTGCTAATTTCACCCAAAAAGTTGTTAAATAAACATTCTGCATTTCATTATTTCAACTAATTATTTCATGTCTACTTGCATTTATTTATTTTTATTTTAATACGACTTTAATGAGTACTATACATAAACACACACACATATACACACTCACACAACTCTGTATAGCTATCTTTGTGAGGACGTACATTGACTATAGCTCAGGGGTGTCAAACATACGGCCCGCAGGACGCTTCGTGAAAAAATTTAATAAAATAAATTATATATATATATATATAGGCTACAATATTTTGTTTTTAATTTAAAGCGAAACAAATTGCTCATTTATTGACGTTGATGTTATACCTCAGGTCGGCAGTCAACACCAAGCGCCCGAGTCGTGAACAGCATGGCGAGGAGTGTGCGATATTTATCATGTAATAATATCCTATTGTAACATTATAAAAAAAACACAAATCATGAGAGTTTTTCAGTGATGGATTAAGGCTATCAGAATAGTTCTAATTTAGAGAGAGAGAGAGATCTAACTAAGGTTATAACTAAAATGTCAGTGCGATTGGAAAATTAATTCGATTTTATACAACAGTTCAACAAACAGAAGTGTATTATTAAGTGTGTTACATTGTCATCACAATGCTGTCTGTTTATGTCTGATTCGGTGAGAAAAATGTTAACGAATCAGCTGTTTTGAATCAATCTTTTTAACCAATAAGTCAATGGATCACTCATCTAGAAGGGCATTTAATGGCGACTTTATTCATCCGTGACAATAACTAAAGTTCTTTCTCAAAAAACACAGTGAAAAATATGGTAATTATCCCTATAAAAATAATAATTAATAAATCAATGAAAATTGACATTATGTGTCAATATTGCACACCCCTAAAATAACTATATTTTTAAGTGTTCTAGATTTTTGTAACATATATTGTAGATTGTATGGTTAATATTACTGTAATTGTGAGCGAAGGATTTCAAAGGTGTCAGGGTTTAACAAAAAATTATTCGGGACATTTTCTCTGATCCGGCCCTCAACCTAAAATGAGTTTGACACCCCTGCTCTAGCTCCTGAACCTACCTAAACCCTTACCCTAAACCTACCCTTTACCCAATTATAACCAGACCCCTAAAACCAAGTCTTGACCCTCAAACAGGTCTTTAAAGGGCTCTCAGAAAGTGAAGACCGGCCAAAATGTCCTCACAAGTATATTTGTGTGTGTGTGTTTATGTATACTATTCATACAAGTCTCAATAAAAATAAAGAAATAAATGTAAGCAGGCATTAAATGTGTGTTAAATTATTGATTAAATGTAATGCAGCAGAATTTGGTGCTCTGATTGAAGCTCATCAGCCAGCGTGGAGTCGTCGGTTCAGAGCTGCTCATGCGCTGCGGTGATTGAGGAATGAATGTGAATGACTTTAATTAAAGGAGCATGAGCTCTCTGCCTTCATACCTCTCTAATCTAACCTTCCCTTGAAGTGGCTGTGTGTGTGTGTGTGTGTGTGTGGGGTATATCTGAGCTAAGCTTCATGAGTGTGTGTGTGAGTGTGTGTCTCTGTGTCTTTGTAATGGGATCTGCATTTGGAGAGCTGTGTTTCTCCCCGGGCAAACAGAAAAGCAGGTTTAAACTCTGTCTATACAAGACCACAACGGCTTTCCAGAACTTGGATTAACCCTTGCAGCACTGGGGGGGGGGGTTACCAGAAGACTTCAATGATTTTAACAGGGGGGCAGCATTTTGATACAAGCTATAAAAAAAACTAACCGGGTTGTCTCTCTTTTAATAAAGGCAGGAACCTGATGGAAACTCCTTGCACGCTCATTCATTCATCTTTCTCAAGGCTGTTCTGTATGAGGGCGCAGGAAACAGGAGAAGAACTCTCCCTCTCGCTCTATTGTCCCTTCTGCTCCGGAGAGCTGTAATTCAAGCGCCCACAATCCCTCCCTGCGCTCACACGTCTCACACTTCAGCAGCCGTATATTTACCTGACACACCTGAGGCTACCAGGTGTGTTCTCCAGTCCAGCTCTCAGTTACCTGCCTGCAGTTCAGCCCGGCCTCAGGAAAGACAAATCGCACACGAGATCTGCTTAACATCTCCACTGTTTCTCCTAGACGGCAGTGAGATTAAATGGAGAGCACATGGAGACGTAAGGTTTCTGCAGAGATTCCCAGAGGCCCTGGTAATCTCACACGTCTCGTCTAGAGTTTCAGAAGAGATCAGAGCCTCACAAACCACCCTCGCTTTCACAGAGTTTCTGTAAAACTCTCTCTCATTAGACTTCATTAGAAGACCAAACAATCTGCTTTCCACATTTTTACAGCTCCAGCAATTAACTTTCTCTTCAGGAATTTTATAAGAAAAATAGTTCACCCAAATAGTTATTATTATATAGTTGTTTATTGCAAAAAAAAAAACAACAGCAACAACAAAATATATTTAGAAAAAGTATTAATTATTTATTGTATTTTTATTTTATTATGTCTCATTTGATTTATTTCATTATTTAGCTACTATTTAAAAACAACAACAACAGAAGATATTTTTGAAAAGTGTATTTATTAATTATTTCATTAATTTATTATTTTAGGTTTGTTGTTACATCTCATTTTATTTATTTATTATTTTATTTGATATTTTATTTATTCATTATTTATGGCTATTTTTTTTTTGTTTGATCTGATGTTGAGACACCGTTTGACAATGTTGAAGAAAACTAATCATACATTTTCGGAGCATTTTGGGTTAGTTTAAACCTTAAAATCTAACTATGTTTGATAATATTGATTCATTTATTTGAAAAATTATTGCAATTTACCATAATGCTTTTCTGTTTCAGTTTACCTTAAAATAAAATTTATCTGTGAAATAATGCAGATTTTTTTTTTAGCATCACTGCTTCTGTGTCACATCATTCATAAATCATACCAATATGCTGATTTTTAATCAATTACTTATTAGTAATATTTTTTGGGGACATGTTTAACTTGTACTTGTAAGTTGCATTAAAAAAAACTCCCAAACGTTTAAACAGCAGTGTAAATGCAGTCAATTTTGATTTCCATCCATCTTGAAAAGAAACACAGCAAAAAAATGTCCTCTAGTGTGTTTTTGTGCTCTGCATCACCCTCTCATGGACTAGGACCGTTCCTCCTCTTTTCTCTGGTTTTCCCTCGCCCCCCTCCGCCAAGTCCTCAACTTCCTCTCAATTAGCAGGTGTGCTAACGCTTTCTTCTCCCGTCTCTTTTTCTGTAGCCCTCCAAGTCACTCACAGCTGACCCCCTTTACACAAGCCCAGATACCACCCCCTCCGGAGCATAAAAGAGCCTTAAAACTCCAGGATGGAACTTAATCCATGAAAGGAAAAGTGGAAGAAAAAAAAAAAAAAAAGCCCGCCAAGTGGCTCAGCCCATCCCAGCATGGCACGGCGTTCAAAGAGAAACACACACGTACTATTAACGCATCTGGCAGACACAACATTACACGCTCTGTTCGGCCGCACCACCCTTACAGTGACGCGCTATCCGGTGCGACTTCGTTTGGGAAAAATCCAGTCTTTGATTCTCGTTCTCCTGTAAACACTAAAACAAAATACTTCCTGGGGGAGCTCTTTGAACCAAGTTACCGACACGATATTTTCCCTGGCGGCTTATCCGTCTCCCTCTCTCCCGTTCCCCTCCAGCCCTTGTCTTAAGCTCCCCGGGTTTCTTTTCTTCTCTCTTTAAATAGAGGGCCAGGACTGTGAAGTCTAATAATGGTCATTTTGCCTCCCATTGAAGGCTGGGTAATTCTGCCAGGCCTCGGTTCACTTTGAAACACATGACACAGGGAGCTTCCCAGTGGCCATGGCAACTCACTCAGTGGGTTCCAAAGCCATGATTTCATACTCGCGGAGGGACAGAAACCTGCCGGCCAATCGGAAGAAGCCCCGCCCACCGGGAGAGAACCTTTGACACCAAGCAAAGGAAAACCCAGTGAGATAATATCAGCAAGTTGAGGCATACACAAACATAAAAGAGAAACCCCAGAGCTAGGGCCCCATCGGCGCTTCAGAAACACTGTGCGTCCCCCGCAGCCCACCCTCTCCAGCTACTTCTAACTCGAACCCAGCGCGGCACCAGAAAGAGAGGCATGCTGATATTTCCACCAGTGCTCTTATAACTATTAAAAAGCTGCTTTTCTTGAATTGAGGGAAATTTGAACTTTAATAAAAAAAAATAATAATGTAAATGAAAAACTAGAAATAAATAAACAAAAAAGACTAGCATGTAACAAAACTAAAGCTTAAAGAGATTACAAAAGATTAATAATTAATAATAAAAAAAAGTATATTAACAATATTAAGTATTGATGTCAACATTCAAAGTTGAGGCTTGCTTTTGCAGAAAAAGTGACATCTTTGTTTCTTTAAAAACAAAAAAATTATTTGAGGAAAAGTAAAAAAATAGCATTTTTCTGAAATATAATTTTACACTGCTACAAAATTGTCACGTTTGACAGAAAAAGCAAAAAACAAAAAAAAATTCACTTCTCATGAATTGAGCTAAACTAAAATGGTACACAAAAAACTTGTGTGTTGGAAAATTAGTAAGAGTTATATAAATATTAATAAAAAAATGAAATATAAATAAACTAAAAAATAAGAAATAAAAAACAATGACTAGACGTATTAAAACTAAAGTTTCAAAAATAAAATTAAAACAAAAGATTAATAAATACTGTAAAAGTATAGAAATGATTCTAAACACTGATGTCAATTAAGAAAAAAAATCTTTGATTCTTAAAAAAAAGATTTTGTGCTTCAACACTGATGAAGAAATAACTTTTGTCATTTCATTTTTTGTTTCTCAAAGAAATAGATTAAAATAAAACAAATCGAAAAGTGTCAAAAGTATTAAATTATTAAAAATAAAATGAGAAAAATAAAACAAAAATGAATAAATACATACTATATCATTTCAACATCCTGAGTAAAAAAAAATAAAAAAATAGACAAAAGGTTTGAGCTTCAACACCTCTTCTGCAGCGGAGCAGCTTTATCTCCATGCAGTCAAGCAGCAGGTGGGTGGAGGTGCTTCAAGCCGCCTCCGGCCTGCATCAGGATTTAGCTTCTTTTCTAGAGCAATTACAGAACACAGAGAGCAATGTTCCAGGAAAACGCACATACATCTGGACACAGACTCAAACGCTTGCTCGAGCTTCTGAAAGGGAATTCAAGGCAAAGGTACTACAACTGTTATAATAATAATAAACATTTAAAGGAACAGTTTTCAGCATTTACTCACGTCTTGCTCGCTTCAGTGGAACACAAAAGGAGCTGTTTATAGCTAAATGTTGACTATGGCTGTCTTCAAGGCAATATGACTGATTATCATACTAATTTTAGGACAGATGTGATATATACTGAATTATATCTATATACAGTAGTCAACAGATCAAATAAGTTTATCAAAGTTGTCCTAAGACAAGAATGCACTTTGGTTTTAGGTTTTAGGACAACTTTGATGTTACATTGTTACAATGTTGCATTGCCATTTCTACTCGTTTTAAAAGCAGATACAATTTGGGCTTGTTTCTCACACACACACACACACACACACACACATGTGGACTGATGCAATGGGAACGGGAAGACTCAGTATGCGGTCGGGAGATGAAAGGACAGAACCCCTCAGCCAGTTTTGCATGTGTCAGAGCAGAGCACTGCTCGGAAAAAAAGGATATCATGCTGGCAAAGAGACAAAAAGAGAGAGAAAAAGAAAGAAACCAACCAACAAACAGATCAAGACAGCCCTTAAAAGAGGAGGGACCTGCTGGGAATTAATGAAGTACATTCACCACAGGAAAAACAACAAAATCTGTGTACGATACACAAATAACAGACACGTTTCCATGCGCCTAGACCGCTGAAGATTAAACATTCTTCATTAAACATTTGTAAAAAATGTTGGTGCACTGCCATGAAATCAAGCCAAACCAGAGCTCATGACACACACCTCTGCCATTCAAAACAGCTTCTTGTTGACTCATAAGGAAAGCAATGCACGAGGCATCAGGTCAGACAGATGCATAAATGATCCATAAACACTTTAAACTAGTTTCCAGAGGATTCCCGATGAAAAGACCCACAATGCAATGATGAGAACAGTGTAGGTGAGAAACAGAACAAAAGAATGAGCAGGAATGAGAGAGGAAGCAGAAGAGGTGGGAGGTGAGCGGAGCGATGGCTCTCTGCGGACAGAGACCGGAAACAGAGGAAGAAAATGTGTACATATACATGTCAGCGGGGCAGCTCCGTCAAGACCTTACACAGATCAGAGAAGCCTACATGACCTTTCTCAAACAAACACACAGGGCAGAGTGAGACAAACCGGAGACACTCGTGTCTTTCAAGTGAAGACAAACCACAAGAACAATCTGACATGAACAAACACCTGAGAATATTTTGACGCAAAAACTCTAGACTACTAGATCCAGTTCCTGTGAAGAAATGTTCTTTATGGTTTTTATAGCCTTACACCAACGACTTCAAAATGTTTGTTTCCCATTAACCACTCATAAATGTTGCTTTCACAGAAACACAATCATGCACATAAACACTGCTTATTATATAGCTGAACAAAAATAGTTCTAAATAATAATATGTATAAGACTGATATCTACAGCCAACACAATTCTATTGAATGTAGAATCAATTATTCATGTGCACTAATAAACAGCTAACATTCTAGTAATATGCATGCTAATAAGTAACTAATAGGTGTAACTGTAAAATATAGCCATGTTTTCTTATGCAGCACTTTATTTCAGGGTTTCTTAACTAGTTGCTTATTAGCATGCATATTACTAGTAAACTAGCAATTTATTAGTAGTAATTAAACGCATGTTAATGCATTACTCTACATTCCTAATCTTACCCAGTACCTAAACTTGACACTTTACTATTAATAAGCAGCACATTTCTGAATTTAATGAGGGAAAAGTCGTAGTCGAAAATTATTATCAATTTTGGAAAACAACTATGCTGCTTAGTTTTCTAGAAATATAGAATTGTTTTCTTTCAGAAAAATAATAATATGTACGATAGTGCATGTTCAGACAACAGCGGAAAGATGAAAGAGACAGTGAAAGGAAAAGAAAAAGAAAAATAAGGGCAGGGGTGGCCCAGCAGAGACACACTGGCACAAGAGGGTCAAAGGGACGCTGGTGAGAACGGACAGACACTGATGCCGGGTTAGACAGAGAACCCCAGCTGAGCACGGGCCTATATCAGAGGCCCGATTATGACAGCCGACTCTCTAATTATAGCACGGGCACAAAAGAAGGGGAGGATGTTTTTCTATCCCATTATTATGAAAGAAAAAAAGTAAAGGAATGTGTTTACCCCCGTTCACCTAACGTGAACTTTCCGGAAATCATATCCGCTGATATTCAGATTTTTCTTTAATTGCTATTTTTGTTGGTTTTATGCTCAGCTGAACTGATGCAGTGTGTGTCGCCAATAAAAAACTGTTAGCAAACATGTAAACATGTATGCACTTTGCATAATGTGTGTACTGTGTATATTTTATATTATATCTAAATATAAAAAACAACGTATTTTTCTTAAAGGGGTCATACAAACCCAGTTTTCCACAAGCTAATATGATTATTTATGTCTTAATGGAAAGTTTGTAATATAGTTTGTTTTAAAATTTCTCAAAGATAGTGTAATAAACGTTAATTTTCCCGTCATAAACAGCTCTTTAGAAATCACTGTGTTCTGTGTACTTCCCCTTTAAATCTTCACGAGCTCCGCTGACCCCACCTCTCTTTTCCGGACGCTCTCGAGGATCTTTATTTAGCCGTATTCATAGTGAAACTTGCTAATTAGCACATTATTAGGAAAGGAGATTTGCAAATATTCATTAAAAGACATTATACTCTGGATCATGAATGATTCTCACGAATATAAACGCATTCTGGTTGATCAAGGGGGCCTTGGTTTCCCTTCAGAACCAAACGTAACGTTAAGTTTCTGTCTTCAATCACTCAGATGTCGGGAGTAAATGACTATTGCTCTGTTCATTAATACATTCAACAACAAAACAGGAGTCCTGCTTGTCTCTGCGTCTCGGTCTGATGACGCTCACTCAGGACGGGTCTGAGGTAAGACACCAGTTCAGTCTGTGTGACACGCTGCTGTCAATCAATTATCTCTGTTGGTGTGACGCCACACTGACATGCATTTGAGAGTGGCTTGATTTCAGAAGGGGCAACTTATTTTATTCCATTAAAACAAAACTACCGGTGGATCTTTATGATTGTAGGGTGGTTGTGTACACACACTCCCAACACACACTTCAGTCCAAACAGCTTGAAAAAGTGCATGCACCACCCGATGACCCCTTTAAATATACACATGCATGTGTTTGTGTATACACATATATTACACATAAGAAAGCTAAATCAATGCTGATCATTTAAGAACATTTCCATGAGAATCCAAAAGGGAGAGTTGTGTAACTTTAAGCCCATTCCAGCATCAGACATGGGAAAATATTTAGCTGTTTAGAGCAAGAGAGTCCAGCTGAGTACAAATGTGTGGAAATCTTCAAACTTCCCCATAAAAAGATCAAACATGCAAACAGATATTGGTGTCCTGAGACTGCAGAAAGCTCAGCCAATTAGGAAACGCTTCATCTGCGTCTGGATTTGTTCAGTGTGTCCAAAAGTGCAATGGTAGCCAACACCACACTGAAATCATTTTACCATGTGACATCACAGCAGTTCCACAAATCAGGCGACAGTATTCAGATTGTACTGTATGACCGTCGTGAACAACAAAACCATTCAACAGCACAAAAAACTGTAAACAAAGTGGAATCATTGCTGTTTAGTGGTTTTGCCAAACCTGTGAAAATCTGCACAAATGATGATACAAAATACTATTTTGCAGCATACTGAGGGAAACGTCCCTCCCAATACACATCATGTTGATATTTGTGACTCTGGAGCATAAGCAGCACTGATGTATTTGCAGCAATAGTCAAAAATACCTTGTATGGCACCAAATATTATTACATTATACATTACAAATATAACATTATACATGTTTCTTTTATCCCAAACTTCATTAGGATATTAAATAAAGATCATGTACCATTAAGATATTTTGTACATTTGTACAACTTTAAAGATATTTTTTTGCACCCTAAGATTTCAGATTTTCTGGAAAAAAATGGTCGTCTCTCAGCCAAATATACAACCTGGTCCAGGATCACGTTTGAGAACAGAACTTTGCTCTTGAACGTACTACAGTAAGGCATTGAGGGGATTCTTACCTTGCCCAGTACAGTAAGGCAGCTGGGGTCCAACTCGGGCTGCTCCAGTTTGACCACTCCAACCCAGCCATATTCGTACAAGTCCTCCTCATCGTTATTGTTACACAGGCCCAAAGGGTGCATCTGGAAGACAAAGAAAAAGTCCTTCAATGTTGCTAGCCACACACTCTTTCATTCCCAAGCAGACAGATTAGAAAACAGATTGGAAATTGTTGACTGCAAGACAAATAGAGCTTTTCGGAAAGATTAAGTGAATTGAAAGAGTTTCATATTGCATTTTGCCATGCAGAGGTGTAATTGTAAACAACAAGCCATAACTATATCATACACATTGAGTCACTTCCTTTATAAACTGCCCTACATCGACGTGCCACGCCACACCCGCAAAACAGCAAAGGTGTGGAAAGGTCTAAGTGGCGCAGACATGATAATTACTGTCATTAAGAGTGCACCGAACTATCAGAGTCACTCTTCTTGGCTTATATACCATCTTTCAGTGGCTCCGAGTGAGAAATCTAGCGCTTTTGATGTGTTACAAGATGGACGTTTACTAATGAAAATCTTCAAGGAGATAAAAACCCTCCTAAAATGAATTGTTTGAACACAGCGGTTTATTACTTTATTAGTGCTATTAGCTTCACTAGACATGTTGCCAGATTTTTACATTGAATTAATCATAGATTAATCCTTGAATCGTAAAAAAAAAAAAAAAGAAGAATTCCAACCAAAAGATATAAACCAGAAAAAAATGAATGGAGATATGATCACCTGTGTATATTTATTATGTATCATATCCAATCACCTCCTTATGTATATATGCATGCGTGTATACAAATCACCATGACATCTGATTTGAACTGTTCCCTGCCCATTGCTGAGAGCTTCTGGGCAAATATGCTAAGAAGTGCTGCTCCAAATGAACAAATTGGATTACCACTCTGAAAAAGCTGATTATCATCTTAACTCTGGGATCAAAAGCCACATCAGCTCCCAAGAGGCCTTGGATTCCACATTTGCATTAAAGTTAGCTGATGTGGATTTTTCTTATTTAAACTGACATCATAATAAAGCAGGGCTAAACTAGTTTCTTGTGCAAAAATGAATGATTATGTTAAGATACTCTTGCTGAATGATGCATCAACTGAAAACTGGCCCGCTAGACAGATTTATAGACATCTTCCAAAATTTCCCCAAGTAGTTCACCCTACTTTTTTGGAGTGCGCTGACATTGCTTCCCAAGAAACTAACTAATATGTAATATGTGATCCTGGAGAACAAAAACAGTCTTAAGTTGCATGGGTATATTTGTAGCAATAGCCAAAAGCACATTGTATGGTTCAGAATTAAACATTTTTCTTTTATGTCAAAAATCATTAGGACAAGATCATGTCCCATCTTCCAACTTCCTACCATAAATATAGCAAAACTTAATTTCTGATTATTAATATGCATGGATAAGAACTTCATCTGGACACCTTTAAAGGCAATTTTCTCAATATTTAGATTTTGTCCTATCCTAGCAAACCACACATCAATGGAAAGATTATTTATTCAGCTTTTAGATGAGGTAAAATCCCAATATGACTGGTTTTGTGGTCCTAGATGACAGATGTTGATAAAGTAGGCCAATGTGCATTACCTGAAATAACTAAGGATTACGGCATGCATACGGTTACAGGTGCATTTGAGTTCTATTTCACAACACACATGCACCAATACTCATGTTTCCCCACAGGTCGCCCCAATGCATATTCCCAGAAGGCCCCAACGACTGGCTGTATGCCCAGTTTTCCGTCCATCATTCTGCACCCAGCCATGTCTTCTTTAACCACCCAAAGAGGTGTCCCTTGTTCAGCTCGGCCACCCTCAGCGCCTCTCATCTCTCGTTCACTTGTAGAGCCGTTCACATGTGTATGTCTCCTTTCATGGGCAGTGCTCTCAATGAAATCTCAGTGGGAATCACTACGATGACAGGCGGTCGAACTCTTCACACGCGGTTCCACCACAATCGTCAGCGGAATAAAAAAAGGTCAGATTGGTGCAGTACACGAAGTGCTGCAATGGCGTAAGTGATTCTCAATAGAGCTAGCCATGCAAGTTCTCTCTATACATGGAAAATGGGCAGCTGCCAATGTGCTGCTTTTCACCACCCCCTTTATTTGTTTGTTTGTCTTTCGCTCGCACCAACAGATGACGATAATTATAAAAGGATGATATGTACAAAGAAAAGCATGACCTTCTTAATAATGGTAAATAGAAATATTTTTCAGAATAGTGTTTGAAAAACAGGAAAACGTACAGATGGACAAAAGCAAACTGTTTGTTCTCCTCCTTTCCTATAAAAGAGGGTTGACCTGATTTAGATTTGGTCACAACCTTTCCCACCCCCCAAAAAAGAAGAAAATTAAAATCTGAATTAAAATTCACTGATGCTCTGAGCCTCCTCGACTGAATCAGTCAGGTAGCAGAGTTTCTCTTGCAGCCGTTTTAGTCTTATCTTCTGATGGATTGATGGTGTTTGATAAAACTTGTTGGAGGTTCAAAGCGTCCTGCAACTCAAAGAAAGCAGTGTGTGTTCGCGCATCAGCCTGGGGCCAGTTCATAACAGCAGGGGCCAGCTTCAACTCAAATCAAAAACACTCAGAAAAGTATTAGGCCATGCTTGGTTTCTTTCATTGCACCAAAATAGGATAGAGCTCTATGATTTCTGCGATGCAGAAAACATGAATACAGTCAGAAAAATGACATTTACAGTATAACAATGTTATGGAATAAAAAAATAAATAAAATCAGTTAATTAGAAATTCTTTTGATTAATAATGTTTAATGAATTTCAAAAGGTCTACTTTAAAAAAAAAAGTTTATGTTATTTTTGTAAAACATTTAATAAATTATATATATTGAGTATAAATTTAGTTTAACAATTAAAACAGAGTCTATGGAAAAAAAACTAATAAAAAAAACTGAATTTGGAAAAAACTAAATGGATTTCTTAACTTTAATCATTTAATTAGGTAAATTATTATTTTACTTTTTAGCTTTATTTTCAGGTTTGGAAATTTTAGTTCTAATATGCATTACATAAGTTTTCCCTTGAAATGTTTAAATATTAATTAAAAAAATAAAATAAAATAAAAACCAACACTGGAACTGCATCAGTAAATCTGTATTAATACCCAAACAGGTAGACATGTTTCTGACTTGTGGAAATATGTATTTGTTTAACGGTTGTAATTCAATTTAAAATCAAGTAACTGGTTTGCTTCTTCCATTACTGAGACGCAATATTATTTAATTTAAACAAAACCGCCATGTTTCAATAAAAAAGCCATTTGAAGGACACTAAACGCAGCAGGTCTAAAACCAAGCTAAATGTTATAAAAACGCAGCGCTCTTATCGTGGAAGCTGACCTAAACATGTCGGTACACACAGAGCAAGCGTTCACGGATCGTGGCCGTGGTCCAGTCGTAGAGAACACAGAACAGATGAGTCGAAGCCACAGGCATGGCATTTAGGTCAAGGCCAGTATCAATTTCACCCACAACAATCAAAAAGCCCAGTTAGCTCGAGGCTACGCTCTGCTAGAAAACTCACACACTACATCCACTTTCACTGCGTGTAAGATCACACTGAGATTTCTCACAGCTAATTAGTGAGCATAAAACTAACAAACCCACTTAACCACAACTGTAATCCGACACAGGACAGTCAAACCAAAAATTATTCAGACGTAGGATATTAATTAGGAGATAGATATATAGACGCCCTAATTGGGGATAGCAAAATTAAATAAACTGTGATATATTATACCCCAAAATACCAGTAAAATGTGGCTAAAGGGTTTTCTTTAATTGCTAATGGACCTCTTTACACCACACACTGAGCTCATTGCTTGGTAATAGCTTGACCTGGTATTATCTAACTGTGCACTCAAATTTAACACCAGGCAGCTATTCATTACATACCTTTCTATCAAAGTTATCTGACATGATAAAAAGATGATAAGAGAAATGTTTGAATACATTTTGGTTCGACATGGTCTGACTCCAAGACTATCAAGTCCAGAGGTGGTGGAAGTACACAAATCAAGTACAGATACTTACTATAAAATATTACTCCGGTAAAAGTACTGCTTTTTTCAATTTTACTCGAGTGAAAGTACAAAAGTACTTGTTTTTTTATGTACTTAAGAACAAAAATACTGCGATTTTTTACGGTCTACTTAATTTTATATAGCACATATTCTTTTCATAATATTACTGCTCAAAATACCTGGGATTTTTGACGAGCGTGATGCAGTAATGTTTAATGTGAAGCTTACACAGCAATGTACCCGAAAAAAAAACATTCATTTTCACCAGTAAGAAAAACGTGCTTTGAAGCTTAGGCTATTGTTTTGCAGAAAATCACAGAACGATATATATGACATGAGAATAAGTTAAGAAAAACATTTGAAGGAAAATATTACATTTTCTTCTTTTTTTTTCTCAAACCTTGTCTCTGTTGTAAACACTCCTGGCCAAATAGCCCCAGAGGGCATTACTTCACACTTGTACACACAACTGTTAATCCTTTTCCACTCAGATGTTATTTCTAAAAAATATTTGGACATTATCTAAAAATGACTTTAAATAATCACTAGCAAGATTGTATAAGCAATTGTAGCAATATTTAGACCTAGTTATTTTCAGTATATGGTTATGAATAAACATTCATATCTGTCTACTCGGATAGTTCATCCAAACAATATAAAACATGTAGAACGTTGATAAACAATATAAACACAGACGTTGTGTTTAATGAAACTGCTAACGTTAACGTTACAGCAGCAGGGAATATGAACGTTTTTTGACTTAGAGACACTGATGTGTCTGCACTCATTTCAGTGGACTTAAATAGATCACCCTTTACTGCTGTGTAACAAACTGACCATTTTTACCTTAATATGATTTTCAGTTAAAGTTAGTAACTTCGCGCATCTTCAGTTGTTCGGTTCACTGGAGACTTGCTCTGAACGGATCGTTTGAATCAGTGAGCCGTTGAATCGTGAACAGCTGCCATCGGATCATTCCAATTCAAGAATGAATCGTTTAGTGCAATTTGTGAACCGATTGAACAGGTTCATTAAAAAGAATCAGAATCTCGTCTGCGTCTCGCTCGGAGCACGTGATATATAAGTAACGATGTGTTTTATGAAATGTAGTGAAGTAAGAAGTACGATCCTTAGCTTAGGAATGTAGTGAAGTAAAAGTAAAAGTTGCAAAAAAAATAAAACTACTCCGATAAAGTACAGATACTTGAAAAATGTACTTAACCACTGGTCAAGTCAGATCAAAGTTGTCTGAGATTATCTAGATATATTTGTTTTTGCTGAGTATTTTCTAAACTATAGCGAATAAAATATGAGAAATGCTGAAGGTTGGATGACTAAATAAGGGTCCATTTTTTATGAAATTGAGATTTATGCATCATCTGAAATCTGAATAAATGCTTTCCAGGATAGGACAATATTTGGCTGAGATGCAACTATGTGAAAATTTGAAGTGGTTGGATAAAATCCAAATATTGTGAAAATCACCTTTAAAGTTGTCCAAATGAGGCTCTTAGCAAAGCCTATTAATCACAATTTACAAACTATCCTCATGCAACTTGATCTTTACTACTTATATCCTAATGGTTTAGGAATTAAAGGAAAATTGATCATTTTGACCCATGCAAATGTATTTTTTGCTATTGCTACAAATATATCAGTGCTGCTCATTCAAGGCCACAATTCCTCTCCTTCCTCGCGCCAGTGGTCTCACCAAACTCCCTCTTTCCCAGTTCTGACCCTGTGTCTGTCACCCAGCCTCCGCCTCCTGCCGCGGGAGCGCGGAATAGTTCCTGGAATAACAGAGCGTCCTGCCAGGAGAGGTGGGGGAATATTTGATCAAAGCCACAAGCGGGCTTCACAGCCCCCCTCTTCCCGGGCCCACAGCCACTTAGAGAAACTCTGTCCTCGGCCGCGGCTCTCAGGGCAGCTTTTCAAACAAGGCCAAGAGCCTTTCAAACAAGCGAGAGTGCTGGGAATTCTCAGCGCCGAGAGAGCGCCATGTGCACGGGAGCCTCGGACGGCTGCTGGCTTCCTTCTCGGTTTGTATTTTGGCGGATGACAGAGATAGAGTGGGACACTTCTGCTGTACAGGGTTTAGAAGAGCCACTAAAGATACAGTGATCAAGAATAACCAACGGTGAAGAGCTAAAACACATGCTATGTGTGACCCTGGACCACATAAGAGTACATTTTTTGAAATTGAAATGCCTCATCATCTGTTCGGATACATAACAATATTTGAAAATCTGGTCTCTGAGGGTGGAAATCAATATAAAGAGAAAATTCCAGCTAAAGTTGTCCAAATGAAGTTCTTAGCAATGCGTATTACTAATCAAAATTTAGGTTTTGATATATTTATGGTAAGAAATATCTTCATGGAAGATCTTTTCTTAATATCCTAATGATTTTTGGCACAAAAGCAAAATTGATTATTTTGACCCATGCAGTGTATTGTTGGCTAATGCTACATTTATACCCATTTATAACGCTTTCCATACACACTACAACACAATTAGTATATATATAATTTTTTTTTTGTCCTGTATTAATTATTTCTTAATTAATAATACGTCATTTTAGTGCTGTCAAATGATTAATTACATCCAAAATAAAAGTTTGTTTACGTAATATATATGTGTGTGTACTGTTTATATTTATTATGTCTATATAAATACAAACACATGCATGTATATATTACAAAATATTTTTAAATATGGTATAATGTATATGAATATAAATATATACATGCAAATGCAATTGTGCACAGTACACACATATGTACACAAAACTTATTTTGGATGCGATTATTCTTTTTTACAGCAATGGTCGTTATTATTTATATTTAGTGCGCTATAAATTACATACAATCATTGCAGAGAATTAAATGAATAATAAACTGGAATGAGAGTTACATTTTTGATCAAATATTGACTGCAATTGTCCATGCAACAAAAAGCATGAAATGCATTCTGTGTGCAAGTCTAGCAAGCACTTGTTTTTGCGCTACGAGAGAAAAGCGACAGAAAGCATTTGACGCCAGCGAGAGTAGCTTAACGCCGTGCCCTCTGGCATAGAGCAGGAGGTCATTCTCTCTTGAACCCTACGTAGATCCCTGCCGTAGCCGTCGCTCCCCGTCAGCTGTTACATATCTCTAACATCTCCTCATCTATAAAACTGGAAGGCTGTCTTGTAATCAAATGCCCACACATAGCGGGAAGAGCTTTGCATTGGGTACACAAGGCAACCCGGCCAGTTTCCTTTTGGCGCTGGCCGTCTGAACTCCCACCTACTATCCAAACAGAGGATGTACTCACAGACTCCAACACTATTCTGGTTTGTCTATCGGAAGAGTGTGAAATACTGGAATGGGACAGATGCCTACGGCTTCTCCTCTACTTGCCCTGGACTATTTATCTTTCTCCTTCTCCCTCTTCACTTTCATGCCGCAGCCATAAAGCTGTCGGACATTTATAATCTCGCACTCCAATCACAAGGCATTTCTGTTTTGCAAAAGCAGCAAAAATCAAAACAAACATTTCAAAAAAGGAAACGAAAAAAAAATGCAAGAAGTAGGATTCCAAACATATTAACCCCTGTGTGACCTTTTGGACATTGGACAAGATGGCAAAATAAATTATTTCTTATCAGATGGTGCTTTTCTTTTCTTTTTTACAGGTTTGGCCTATAAAAGCAAATACCTGGTTTATTCCGTTTTTATTATTATAGAGCCAATAGGATCAATAACGCAGCTATAATTGCGTGGGTGTGTTGGTATGGATGTCAGAGTGTGGTTTGTATGTGTCTCATAAAAATAATTGTGTGTGTGAGACTAATATTTGAGAGGGAGAAACAAACTGCAACCACTAGCATCTAACAGGGAAGTCGTGAGCCCAAACAAAACCTTACCGAAAGTTCATTTTTTGAGATATAATCCATATATTTAGAACATAAATTGTTTTGATTCATGGCTTTGATTTTCTAGCAGGTTTAACATGAATTGTGGCATACACATTTTATATAATATATGCTTCACAAATCATTTTCATAAACTTACACCTCTATTTGCCTGGTTTCATCAACAGTGCTTAGCCTATGCCAGGATTAGGACATAGTGTAATTAGGATTTTTTTTTTTTTTTTTTAATAATGCATTAGAAAAAGCATTACTGGTGTACATCTCGAGTCAAAACAAAGGCGCTGATATGTTTTAACCTCAGTCGGTGCAAGTTTCTTTCAGTTGAAACAGCTCAAGTTTACATTTTAGTCTAGGACTAGGCTGAAGCCTTGTCTGTGAAATCAGGGGTTATTTTTATTTTATTTATTTTATTAAACGTCAATATTAATCTGCCGCAAGTATTCTTAAAAAAAAAGACCAAAAGTAAGTTTTTTTTACGGCATGTACGTTTTGTCCACTATGGACCCATGTGTAAATTTCGTATTCTTATTGACGCACAAGGGTTAAAAATATACTTAAAAAGAGAGAGGGAGAGAAAAGAGGAGGAGCTTGCTGCTCTGATTGCTTGTGTCTTCTCGTTTCCCAAGCACTGGAAATAACTTCAAAGGGGATGGCAGCCTTGAAGAGAGCACAGATAGAGTTACAGTGTGGCAGCTGGAGAAGCCTTGCAGGTGGGGCCTGCTCTGACGGTGTAATATTATCTCATAAAGAGAGACTGGGCCCTTTTTCAAAGGAGGCGACTTCCTCTCCTTTGTCGTCTAGACAAAACCGATGGAACGACAGTTGCAAAAGTCACCTCTGGCCAACAAAGACTCCAACAAGTCTTGCCCAGAAAGCATGTATATGTACCCAAGACGAAGGTGGTGACATCACGAGACACCAACCAAAAGCATGCTCAAGGTCATGCACTGGTGGCTTTTCTGCCGGCAGGTACAGCAGAGACATCTGCGCACACTTCAAGCATTTGTCAGCCACTCTTTATCCACTTATAAGTGCATATTGGAACCGTTTAGGCCTTCCCTGGGAATCGAACTGACGACCTTGGCCTCATGCTCTGCTGTTGGAGCCACAGGAATGCCAAAAGAGTCTTGTGCCATCTCCCCGAAAAACCATTCACGCGCTGTCCCCTTGACGACGACGTAAGCAAACAAGTGGTGCAACTCAGAGCGGAGCAAACACTTAATATCATGTAAAGACTCAAATATGTATCGTTGAGCCACCGGAGAGGACGTCTTTAGCAGAGGGGAAGTGACAGGCCAGTCTATTATAAGACTGTGAGTAGAGATTGAAATCATCAATGGCGTGAGAATCATTCTCTCTAATGTTTGCAGCAAATTACAAACTACAGACAGGCAAATATAATCATGATTCCAGTTCTAGAATTAGAAAACTGGCAGGTTTACGAACAATCTGCAAGGATTAGAGGCAAGATATGATATATCAGTAGTACATGATGTTTAGAGTTGTTTATCTTTTCAATAAAACAGCCAATGATGCCAACAATGTTAATGCATGCAGAATGCACAAACTACTAATGTGGACACTGTATAGTTAGAGCTGGGGTGATTGAGATTGCGTTGCTATTATAAAAATGCATTCATCTATACTAAAACACTGAAAATAAAGTGTAAAACTATTGCTGTTTTTACATAGTCCACTTGAGACATTCTACTAACTATAAGTAACTTTGTAACTACGTCAACTAATTCTCATTCATTTGCAACTGTATGTCTGCTAACTCTCAGAGTAGACTAGTTAGGGTAGGTTTAGGGTTAGTAGAGTAAGTTAACATGTACTTGTAAAGTTTGTTACAGTCAGTATGTTGTGAACCCATCAAAATTAAGTGTTAAAAGATATGAAGCAGACAGTCTACTAATACTCTACAATAACATGCAGTTGCAAAGTTACTTACTATCTATATAAAGGTTGCCTGAAACAGTATAGTAATTTAAAACTTGAAATATAATCTATTCATGTAATGGTAAAGCTGAATTTTCATTATTAAAACATCATGTCTATCCATGTTGAAAAAAATTGTTCTGTTTAATATTATTTTTGTGGATTTTTTCATGAATAAAAAAAACAAAAACATGCATTTATTTGAATGTGTAATGTCTTTACTGTCACTTTTGATCAATCCTGAATAAAAAACTATTTCTTTCATGGTCAGCTCAACTTTTGAACGGTGGTGCAAGTCCCTTTGGTGAAAGAGAGTCACTGAAATGCATAAATGTAAAATATTAAACTACAAATCAAGATATCGCAACGCATAACACATAAAAACCCAGTGCAACAACTATCAGTTCACACGCACTGTGAGCCATGCAGACTAAAGTGCCACATCAGAGAAGGTGAGAAAGCCTCGTGACAACAACATTCACACTTCAGCCCGTCATACGCCAGCCTCTAGGTGCAAAATAAATGTAGCATACGTCGAGAGTTAACGTGACATGATTTATGGGCAAGGAAGGCAAAAGTGCACGCCAGAATACTACCACAACCGCTCTTGAAGTTCAGGAGGCGGGTAAATCTGTACCCGGGAGGATTGTAGTCATCAACACCTAGCCTCACCGATGCCTTTGAAGTCCCTCCCTCGCTTTGAAGGTCCCGGCAAAGAGGAATGCCTGCGCAGTACTCTTGGAAAGCCCCCAGAGTTGTGGAACGCGGAGCAAGCCGCTGCCGGGCCTCTGCTGGAATGTGATTAGAGCGCTGGAACAGACGAGGGCTCCCGCGCCAACCAATGGCTGACGCCACGACGGTGGCACAGCACTGGCCCTCTCGTCGCAAAAAATATACATTTCATAGAGGCACCAAGCATGGAGAGGGAGTGGCAGAGGCGGGTGGGAGGTTAAGTGAGAAGGAAGAAAATGGTTACCAATAAAAAGAATGTGAATTTCAGGACAAAATAAAAAGAAATGCATTCCAAAATACGCAATAAACTTGCTGCTGGGGTGAAGAAAAAGTCCATTCATCTGTGTTCTTTGGATACGAGATTCTTTTGCATCGAAAATGCTTATAAATCCAATGCACTCAATACTACAAATATATCAACAAAATATAAAAAAAAATGTTTGCCTTATAACGTTATAACGTACAGTATTAAAAATGAGTATTTATTTTAAACAGTGCTGCCAAATGATTCATAGTGATTAATCACATTCATAATAAAGGTTTTTGTTTATATATGTATGTGTGCTGTGTATTATGTATTTATAAATACACACACATTCATGTGTATATTTCAGAAAACAATTCTGTTTATATATTTTAAATGATTTATTTATAACAAAACATGACTATATGGGTGTACTATATAAACACATGAATGAATGTGAATTTATATATACATAAAAATATGCAGAACACACATATTATGCAAAGAAAAAATTATTTTGGATGCGATTAATCATGTGACAGCACAAATTGTTTTAAAGGTTTAAACGATTTTTTTTTTTTTTTTGCATAAGTTTTTAAAGGATGGAAAAACTAACACAAATGTAAAGACAGGGAAAATGAGCGCGCATAATTAATATATACAATATCTACAGATACTGATTAATTATACCAGGAACAGATATTGCACTGATAATGTACAGCTCTACTAAGTTACAATCTCAAAAACATCTTTTCTTTAAAGCCCTTTCAGAACATCAGCAAAGAGCTATATTACAAATGTACAGTGTTTTAAAATATAAATATATTATTTTTAAGACTTGCAAAACCCTACATTTAAAGTATTTTTCGAATAACTAACTCTATATGAGTTTAAATGATGACAAAGGAAATCCAGACACAAAACTGGGGGACAAGAGCATGCATTATTAATATATACAGAATCTACAGATACTGATATTGCATAGATATACTGTGCGTCTCTATTAGCAACATTCCCAGAAACAGCATACACATTTCTTCAAAGTCTTTTAGGTACAAACATCTGCTAAGAACATAAATAATAAACCTGAAAAATGTGTCACTATAAAAGCGAGTAATACACCTCCATATTTCCACTGGCACAGGCCAGACTCAGAGCTGATCCTTCCCAGAATGAGCAGATTCACTAATCATATTTCCATAGCTCTGAGTTTTATGTGCATTACGAAACAAGTTTCTAGTGTCTTGTTGTCAGTCAAAGACTCCAGCGACATGAGTGCTTGTTCCTATCAAGCGGAATACAAACAACTACGACTCTTAAAATTTAGAGGGACATATAGACTGGACAATTCTATTTATACGCACGCCCTTTCTTTCACACACATACTAGACCGACCTTAACGTCTTACCACTTAAACAAGTGTGCGGGCACCGGGTCGGCTCTTGAAAGAAGGAAAGCAATGCTGGAGATGACTGGGCTGATCCAGTGAGCTCTCTCTTTAAAGGTCAACACCATATAGACCATCTCCAACTGTCTCTAACATGCAATGACCTTCTGAGATCAACGAGCAGGGAATTCTGGTGCATTGCCAAGATCTCAAAGGGCTTGATCTGTGTTCAGGGGGATAGTTCAAGTGATCATGTAAATTCCGTCGTCATTTACTTGCATTGTTTTTCCAGCAGGATCCAAAAAATGATGTTTTCCCAAGAACACCGCTTTGCTTTCAGTGCTAAGCCAACACATGATTGACTGTTTTCTTTCCTGTTCCGCATATACTCTGTAAAAAAAGGCCATAGAAGAACATTTTGGCTAGAAGGTTCCATAAAGAACCTTTAACATCTGAAGAACCATTCTGTTGTTTGTGGTGAAAGAAGGTTATTCCCGATTACAAAATTTTTTGACTGAATGGCTCTTTGTGGAAAATGGATGGCATCGTTGTGAAGAACATTTTAAGCACCTTTATTTTTAAAATGTCCCCAATATGGATTTTTGAAAATGACCTTTTATGCAGTTTGTAAGTAAATGAAAACATCCTGCAAAGTTAAATCTTGTTGGTACTTTTGTGTTGGTCTGAATGAAAACGCAATTTCATTCTTTGCCACTAGGTGCTCACAAACACTACTTTAAACGAAATGGCCTGGAGGGGCTTGGAAAAATTAATCGCTTAATGAGTCATTGAACAAATAAGGTACAAACAAATGCATATCATAAGACAATGAAGTGTTTTTTGACCTTGCATGCATGTCAACTTCTTGTTATGGACTCCAAAAACCAAAATATGAACCTTTTATAACCCATAATAGGGGCGTGCTACTCACCAACGAGAGGGTGAGTAAATGATCGGGTTTTCATTTTCACGTGAACAAAGCTTGTAATAAGATGGCAAAGAATTATGTTCCCATCACAATTATGACAGAAGCGATGCGAACGCACTAGAAAACAGATGAGTGTTTGCTCATGCACAACCTGTTTTCACAGAAAGCAAAAACATGGTTCCCAAGAGACGAACCAGTCAAAATATCCACCCATTCCCTGACAACCTCACACACACAAAACTCGACCGCAGGCATCATCCTCCACCCCTCTACACACACATAACACTTGGCTCGCTGCAACGATACTTCAGCCCACCGTCAACCAGAGCAGCTCCTGTGCCAACACCACCTGTCAATCAAAAAAACGACCCCGACAAGGGCCGGTGCAAGAAAAGGGGGTGGAGAATCACTCAACCAATCTCTGGTAGATCCTTCAAAGCTTACTCTAGCCTCTGGACTCGCTCGTTCTTAAGTTACAGAGATAAATGCCGGTTGAATGATTGGACTGAAGAATGTGTGGCCATGGAAATTGGAAAGAGTGTGGTTTCTGCACCTCTACGGCTAACCAGCCCCCCCTCTTTTGCTATGCCACTAGGTCAGATCGGGTTTCTGTTGCCTTAGACGTGTTTTCTTAAGGAGGTTGCCCTACAGAAGAAAACGCTTGGTTTCCAGGTCAGAACCTTTGGTCTGATTTTACACATACAGGAGATGGCTGGATGGAGGGTTTTCGGGCCACATGTGGATTGAATTGAAAGTCACGCCCAATTTCATTACGCTTGCATTCAAAGTATGCGAGGACATAAGGCAATAATCAGTTAATGAGGCATGACATGCAGACTGCTCTACAGTTTCCATAAGCCTCCAGAGCACTGACTACTGCTGCCAGTGGCTTCTCAGCAGGGATGCACACTAACATTTGGGGATGGCAAAACTTTTAATGTTTTTAAGAAGTTTCTAACGCTCAGAGCTGTATTTATGTGAGGAAAAAAAACAGTAAAAACACAAATACTGTTTTTGTTTTGTTCGTTTTACTATTTTTAAGATGTCATTTACTCCTGTGACACCAACGGGATTACTCTTGGTGTCTCAAGATCCTGCAAAAATGTTGCCTAGAAACCTTGTAGAAAACAAAGTTTGTAAAACAGCTTTTTTTTAAAAAACAAAAACAAACACACTACCACACTAGTGCATGCATTGGGCGATATGAACTAAATCAATTGTATAGGCAATTATTGATCTATTTATTGACAAAGTCAACTGAATATACTATTTTTCCATTGTTATTTCATGTTCAGCATACATTAGAGAAGAGTTTGAACTCCCAGCACCCGAATTATCCATCTTGAGTTTTAAAAGTGTATTAGAATATCTACAAATAACTTTAATAACTGATTAAACAAATGCTGAAATTGCTTCATTTAATTGATTCACTGTTATTCCATGTTAGCTGCTGCATTAATAAAGTTAGAGAACTGTACCTTACTGTAAACAACCAATTTTAGTTTTTAAACATCAATTTAAGAATTGAAATATCGGTCATACATGAAAACAAGTAGTCTTTCTAGTTCTCTGGAATTTTGATATATTGGTGCAATCCTTTTTTACAGCTTGAGCCGTCTTTGATCAAAAACCCCTTTTAATTCTACTGAATTTCCTCCTTTCCCTGCACATAGCTCCTTTCCAGAGAACTTGAAGGAAGCTTGTGTTGATGATATTCCAGAGGAAACAAGTGCATGTAAAAAAAAAAAAAAAAAAGGCAAGCCATTTCCTGGCGTTATGAGAGCAGTACAAGGAAAGACAGGTAGAGTTCAGGAACAGCCAGAGCCTCTGGTATATTCCTTAAGGGAGAATCTTGGATGCCATACACTGCAACACCGGAAGCTATTTGGAAGCACATCAAAACAAGAATTGTTGTATCAATGCCATGGGTGGAAATTCAACAAAGCAGCGCTAAGAAAGACATACTCTCTTATTCTTCTGCAGGAAGAAGGCAAGTCGGTGCACTATTTGATCACCAATACAGTCATTTTAAAAGAATAGTTCAAACAAAAAATGTCTTTGTTCTGCTCAACACAAAGGAAGATATTTTGAAGAAAGTTTGTAACCAGGCTGTTTTAGCTACCATTGACTTCCATGGTAGGAAAAAAAATACTATGGAAGCCAGCGGTGACACAAAACTTACTTCAAAACATCTTCCTTTGTGTTCGGCAGAACAAAGACATTCCTACAGTTTTGGAACTGCTTGCGGATGAGTAAAGGACATTTTCATTTTTGGGTGAACCACTCCTTTAAGGTTAAAGGAACACATCTTTTTTTCAACACGCTCAAAAATGACCAACTGGTTTATATAACTCAACTCTTCTATAGTTACATCATGTACTAATACCAACGTAAAATGTCATTCTTTGGTCAATTTTGAGCATGATGCTAACGGTCTAATCAGATTCAATGATCTATGCTAAGCTACAGCTAAAAGTGTTACCGCCAGACCTGGAAACCAGCTGAATGGATTTAAAAATGTTCAAAAAAAAAAAAAAAGAAAAAGTGGAGTGTTCCTTTAAAGACGACTAAATCACATTCGAGAGAGTTTTCCCATCGGGAGGAAGTCGAAAATGCCCTCAATCTGTTCAGTTACTCACGTAAGGGTGTATATAGAGATCAGGTTGGACAAGTCTCTCTATGCAGGCCAATACAGTTACACCAATATTTCTCCATGAGAAGAGAGATTTGCGGGGAAAGAGATTAACTCGGACTCAATGGGGCTGAACTCGACAGTCTGCTCACACCCATCCTACCCATAAGTCTCTTGTACTGAGGCAGTGCGTATCTTTGATGCTCGACTATAAGGAATCTGGAGGCGTTGCATCAAGTACAAAAGAAACCTGCAATGCTGGGAGAACCAAAAAGGAGCGAGTGCCAAGGCTGGGATTTCTCTCCCCACGTCCTTTTCACTCGCTTTCCTTCCTCCCCCACAAAAACAGCACCAAACCACTGAATCAGAAACTTCACTCCCCCGATCTTTCCACTTCAGCAGATCTCTCTCAGGGTGGCATTAGCATCTGATCCGAGATGGCAAAGTAGAAGAAACTCCAATGAAATATTCAACATATCCATATTTGGCCGTGGCTGAGGGAGGGCTGAGGGTTTTTTGGGGGGTGGTGAGGAGATCTGCCTCCCCTTAAACCCATTACATCAGCTTTTTTTCTGCTTCACAGATTCAGAGGCCTGCACTTTTGAGAAACCAGAAAATGACCTAAATTGACATTCGTTTTGGTTGCTGGTGGTTTTAACATTTTGGTCAAAAGAAATCTCCTCTTTGTCAGTGCAAACTTACCAACTTGAGATCAAGTTTGTGGAGTCTCAAGCATATCAAACGATAAAAGTAGAGGGTGTATCATATCATTTTAATGTTCTGTGAAAAAAATGGATATTAATTTTGACATTCAACTACTGACCTTCAATTAGTTTATTAAAAATGCTAAAATTGTAATTTTTTTAAATACGATTTTATTATTTTTTTGCAGATTCGCAAGAGAATGTTACTATCAGAAAATGCCAAAAGACTTAAATAGTGTATGTATGTATGCATGTATGTATATGCATTTGATCAAAAATGCAGTTAAAATGGGAATAATGTGATGTTATAATATTATTAAACTTCACAATAACCGTTTATAATGGAAAAGTTGTATTTTTAGAACACTTCAGCCTTCAGTGTCTTCATTCAAACATGCCGTTTCTTTTACTTTCTTCGTGGTTTATTTTAATGAATAGAAACAGAAAGAACATTATGTATTTTGTTCCATTATAATTCCACCTTTGGCTGAAAAGCGACTCGGCACAGATTAACACATTTGATTTCTTTGAATCAATTCCATACACTTTCCCAGATAAGCGCAGCAGAAAATGTGGAAAACAAAGTCTGCAGAGAAGGCCTGTTCATGATGTGACCATTTAAAGCAAATAAAAGCCCCATCAAACCCTGGGCAAATGAGACATGAATCAGAACCACTCAAACAAACAAACAAACATCTAAACCACTTTTCCTCCGTGTGCCAGTGAATCCCGATCCCTCCATTATGTGCTCCAGCTGCCCGGGCAGCATTATGGAAACAATGTTGAGGAATGGGATGAATGGTATGGCTTTGATCTCTGGCCGTTGACCCGGCAGGCCCTGGTACCTCCTCCATGCATGCGGCGGCCCACATCAAAACCCTTCGCTCAGGGAGATCAGTCCTAATCCCTGCACCAATTTAATCAGCCATCTCAACGACTCACATTACGCTTTTTAATTAGGAGGGAGTCATTGCTCCGGCATCACACCCAGCCGGAGAGCTCGCACTGCGCCGACCTCTAAGTCCCTGTGAGCTTATGGCAAATATAAGATTTCACCTTAGGCTGAATAGAGAGGTTTTTTTTTTTCTTTGACTCACTTTTAAATAGACTGCAACTCCCTTCTGCTACAGAAGAGGATAGACACGATCCCAGTGGCCCTTCCAGTCGCCATTCTCACCCAGTCTAGGTTAAGAAGCAACTAGAGGACTTCTTATCAATATTGCACAGTTAACTGTAATAAAACTGAATACCACGGTAATTAAGGCATTTAGTTAAATAAATAGTAAAGCAAGGCACGGTGTTCTTTACCACCGAGCAGCTCGTGATCGTTTTCTTTTCTCATCTCATCTCAGTTCACTTTAAATGTGTCCGTGTCTCACATGAATACCTTAAATAGTAGTATTGTAATTTTACAGTACTATGAATAAATCATATTAATAATTTTCTTAAATACTATATCATACAGTGAAATACTACGATATAACAGCATCTCTTATTTTAATATTTTATTTATGAATAACACTTTTAAATTAATACTTTTACAGTCAAATATTTAACATTATTAATATTATAAGCTTTATAGTATATTTTCTTTTTTTAGCTATTTTTAAAGACATTATCTTTCAAAGACATTTCAGATAATAATAATAATAATATTCTTAAATAACAAATAGTAATATTTGTGTTTAATATTTTATTCAGTCATTTTTAAATACTACTATACTATTTTACAGTAAAATTATTTATTTATTTTTATTTAGCAATAATATTAATATTGATGCTTAATTTTTGCCAAATTGTTTTGGCCAACAAACAAATAAACAAACAAACACAAAAGAGATAAAAAAATGCAATCAATTTTTCCCCCCTAAGGACCAAACTTTAAAGGGGGTTCACAAACTTTTGATTCGCTCAGAGTTTTGGCTGCTTCTTGAACTAATACCGAACTTTTGTATCTCTTTTAAACTTGTCTTCCACTCTTTGAACAAAACTGCAGCAGCAGCTATTTGCAGCAACAAGCCAAATCTGTTCCAACACAAGCCTCTATTCACAGGATCAGCATCCATCAAAGAACTGGGGGAACAACAGAGGATCCCATACTTCCAACCCGTCCAGAAGTACTGCAAGAAAAAGAATATATCAAAGGCCTTTACAACACCCAAGCCCAGTCGTTTCAGTAAACACCGGACAGAGTGGCCAGTGCCAAAGTGACCATATCAAAAGCCCCCGGGGCCCTGATCCACCCCCTACAGTGATCAAACAGGGACCATCCCCAAAGAGAACGGAGGGGGTGTGCGACCGATGACGAGTCAAAGAAAGACACAGACTGATAGAGAGACCAGCAGAGACAGAGAGAAAACAAATGAGGCCCAGGGACGAGAAAGCGACCCAAGGCAAACAGCGAGGGGTAGAGCACAAAGACAGCGGTTGCCCGGGAGAGAGCAGCTCGCAGCAGAAACTATGTCCAGATCAAGCCCCTCGCCGCTGGGTCGGCCCAAGTGAGGTGAGCCCTTACTGAGCCCCGGAGGTCATGGAGAACAAAAGAGCAGAGCACTGGAAAAACAGCTGGCCAGAGCAGATCACAAATGAATAAGGAGGAAGGCATGAAAAGAAAGATCAAAAAGCAGGAGGGACAGAGTGAGAGGAAAGCACAGGCATAAAAGGAGGAAAAGCTTTAAAAAAAGTTTAAAACTTTCCTTAAATGAAAACAGATTTGAGCTTTAATTACACAAAAATCTAACGTCAAACGATGACTAGGATTCATTTTGAGATTTCTGGCATCAGCATCAACTTCAGAACATTAGCCCCTTTCTAATACTTTTGGGCAGTTCTGATTAAAGCCATTTTGAATGCTTGTGTCAAACAAACAACTCTGAGAGGTCAAAAACAAAGGTCAAAACGTAGATTTTAAATCAGCAAATTTAGGATAAGCTGTGAAAACTAGCACTTTACTCATTACACCACTAGAGAAATACACACACAAAATGTTACTTTTATATTAATATAAGATATAAAGTTTATGAAAATAAATATAAATAGATAAATGTAAATACATTATGTAAACAAAAACGTATTTTTGATTAAATGAACTGTTTGACAGCACTTATTTTTTTCGGCTTGCATTTTGACTATATAACTTTATCAACAAACTATTATTAAAGATATGTGTTCCTTTTTTTATTGTACAAAACATTTGATACATAACTACATATAAAGTGCAGAGTTTCTCTGCGAAAAACAAATTTGTTTTTTTTATTATGATGTTGGGTTTTTTAACCTAGTGCAAAAAAAAAACTGGAACGCACAATGAAAAAACATGATATTTGAGGATTTTTAAAAACGGATTTTTCACAAAACCTCTTCAAGCGTAAAATAAAGTTAGCACTTAAAACAAGACGGCAGAGAGGAACATGAAGCCGTGTAGAAACGCTTCGGCACATGTGCATCCACTCATATGGGTGAGGTGAGTAAACAAAGCTTACGGGAACGCACACCACAATAACACACACACACACACACACCACAGCTTAGTTACACACACACAAAATATCACACAGATTTTCATCACTTACAAGAAATGACAGACCAAATTCAGTTTAAAAAACAAAAAAACCGAAACACCTGCTAGTGTGTACATGGAGCTCCCTCAAAACCTGTTATATGGGTTGCTTTTCATTCATTCTGAAATAAATAGAACTGTTTTATGTTGGTCTGACTTGGCAAAAACACACTTTTAAGAGCAAGTTATTGAAAGTGAACTTTTAAAGGGCATGTAAACGCACTGCTTCAAAAGGAAACGGTGGTTTAAATCCCAGAGTTAAAGATGAAAAGAAACCAAGCCGTCTACAAGAAAGGTCAACATGAGCCAGAGCAGATACAATTCACAACCCTCGACCAACACGGATCCTTCGAGAAACAGGCCTATTATTCTTAAGGACTGTGGAAGGTCTTCTGGGGTTAGCGGTGGGCTGGACACGCTCGCTCGACTGAATTCCACCAAACATTTGTACAGCAGCAATGAGAGCAGGCTACACAAACAGTGCTTTGTTCAGACCCAGAATTCTACAGAACCCTCTGCCAAAGGTAAGCCAAGTATGTCTGCTTGGCAAACACTGAGAGCACAGAGGTCTGGGGAAGAGAAGAGCTTCCAATGCTCAAGAGTTAAACATCAATCTCCTCAACAATGTTCACATACATGAGCACAGGAAGGATCAGAGGGGGCCGTTTTCTAAAGGCAGGCTAATGGTCAACTAACTCTGAAGGTGATACGGCCGGAAAATGGCTTTTTCAACTCTAAAGCTAATTTACTCGTTGTAATGAGCAACTCGTTCTCTGGACTTCAAGTCTGTGTGCGTGAGGGAGGTTGAAAGCAATTACGGCCCATTTGTGGACAAATCGATCTTTTGAACCGGATCTTGAGAATGATTCGCTTGAATCGATTTGCACGGCATTTGAGAGTCTTCTTGACTGGGTGAGAGTAAAACAGCTAATTATTCAGCATTCAAAACACACCTCACTATGCTGAACATTTCGGAAATCCATTTATTACAACAAATGTCTGCTGTGAATTGGTTTCTTTCGCAATAAGACGATATAAAAATAAAATAAATTCTATAAAGTTCACATATGTTTATGTATGTATATAATAGATATACATGATGCGTGTATACTATGCATATTTATTATGCATTTATATAATATACAAACAAATGCATGTATATATTTAAGAAAACTGTCAAATTTATATTAAATACATAATATAAAATGTAGAAAATCATTTTTAAATGTATAAATGTTTTTTTTTATATATATGCTATACGTATGGGTGTATTAATATATACATAATAAATATACACTGTACATATACACATATAATGTTAAGAAAAACTTATCCTAAATCACTGAGGGAGTCAAAAAGACTGCACTATATGCAAATTTCATGCATCTTTAAATCATTAAAAAGAATCAGTTCATAAGAGTCATTTGTTCATGAATCAGACAAATTGTTGCTGCGTTTCTGATCATTTCTGAAGTTGTATCTAGTCTTGATTCTATATAACCGTTAACAAAGAAAAGCTTATGATCTTACAAACCATCACTACTGTGTCTAGAGGTGACTCTTGATCTTTTCGCTTTACCGCATCTTACCAAGTCACCCAAAAGAAAGCACAAGTATCTTAATATCCCCGTCACATGAGCACCTCTCTTTATCCATATTTTATTCATATGGAAACATGTGAAGCCATTAATAAACCCCCGAGGGACAAATCAAAGCTGAAATCAGCCATCTGTCTGTCACTTTCACACGCACCTCCTGACATCTCACATCAACCTCACCCCAGCTTTGATGATGATCATATCTGACAGATGTTTGTATTTAGCCCCCAGGCTGCAGCATTTAGGTGAGTAATGCCACATCAAGCTCAAGAGAAGATACACAGTCATGTTCTACTAACATACTTGTTTTTAATGCAATATCCGTTAAAGCATCCAGCAAATAGCACCTTAAAACAAACCCTTGCACTTTCTGAAGACATCTATAAAAATACTGAGATGCTCATGACCTGTAAATCACATGACCTCCTGTGCCCATGATTAGCGCCATACAAGAAGTGTGAAAATAAAACACACTTATACGACTATACCCAGAACAGACCATCTATTGTAGTAACCATCATCCTGGATCCGCTCCTTACTTTTTCTTCCCTGGCCTCACGTCTCTATCAGAGTCTGTACAGAAGACTCTGTTCATACTCAAACAAAGAAAGTGAGAAGCAACCATCCTTGGCATCTCAGGCATCCTGATATTCTCTGCTGATATGTGCACCTTCATCTTCTCTCTGCATATTTTCTCTTGGGATAGGTGGCACATTCAGTCTGGTCTGGGGTTATTACAGTTAACTGAAACCAAAACCTTTACTTGGAGGAAAAAAAATACATAGGAATAGTTCACCCTTAAAAAACGGGTTTGTTCTTTATCAGCACAGATTTGAAAAATACAGCATGGCATCACTTGCTCATCAATGGTTCCTCTGCAGTGAATGGGTGCCGTCAGAATAAGAGCCTAAACAGTTGATAAAAACATCGCAATAATCCACAGCACTCCAGTCCATCGGCTAATATCTTGTTCTTCCTGAATCTTGCTGAACATTAAATTTTATTTTACTTTAACCATTTGCCAAAACAACAAAAGAGTCCATAATTAATATAGCGCTTCATCCAGTGAAAAAGCCCCATATCATGCCATTTTTAAGCCTTTGGGAGTCTCCTACAATACGTTCACATGCATGCAGGGTGAAAAAATACTTTAAATATATGTTTCATATCACCTCTTTTCCTAGCGATTCTCAAAAGATTCGTTTGAAAGCGATTCTAAAGAATCCTTCTCTGTAAACCCCTCCTTTCCGTGAGCCTACTCTGCTTTGATTGGTCAGACGGCCCAGTCTGTTTATGATTGGTCAACTGCATACAGCACGTAGGAAACTATAAGCTCATCGCCATAGTTGTGTATTTTGAACACTTAATGGAAATAAAAGGCATTTATTATTTATCATACTTACAGGCTGTAATTCAGTACCAAAGCATCTTTCAAGAGCAAGAGTTTCGTGAATCCTTAAGATCAGAGAAGCAGTCGGTAGTAAAATAACGTGTTTGTGGGCGGGGTCAAGTTAAAACTTAGGCAAGAATTGTGCAAATGTGTTACTCTGTGATGTGTAGCTGTCCCAGAAATGGGATTCGAATCGCTAAAGGCTTGTTATTTTGGGAGGCAACAACTTAATTTATTGTGCACTTTCGGAATGTACAGCTTTACAGCTACATCTCACACCGCATGAAAGGCAATGTTGGAAACGGCACTAAAGGGGCACTGGTATTGCAAAAGCAAAAGTCAAAGCGGCACAGATCTAGGCTCTTCCCCTCTCTCTCTTATCAGAGGCTGATCTCCAGCATGCCGACAGGGGCACATACCATTCGCTCGGGCCCATCCTGTGAGCTCTCTGCTTGGCAAGAGAGGCCCTCTCAGCCGCTTTGATGTGCTGATGGTCCGGCGGCTCGCTCTGCAGCTGCTGATAGCATCAGAGCAGGTCTCTCTTGGGCCTGTGAGCCACGCTATGATAACGGGAGCATTGATAAGAGGAAACACAAGCTGTCATGAGCAACACGTTGAGTTGGATGCCAAGCTGCCAAATCAGAGTGACAGCAGAAGATGCTGAGTAAAACACAGAGATAGAAAGACAACGCAGGGATGGCAAGGCGACGCAAACGAGGAATAAAGCATGAAAATGCTTGCCTGACTAATTCGTTTAGGCATATTTTCCTTGTAATATGTATTCAAAATGCTATAACTGGACCTTACAGTGAAAGTATATCTGGTGTCACTGATGTACAACAAAAAAACGGTGTTATTTCAGTATCATTTGCATATATAGTTCCCATTAGTATTTTAAAATAGGGTTCATTTATTATTATAATTTTGTTGCATTATTATTTGTATACTTAGTTTTCACTCATGTTTTGAATTAGGTTTTATTCATTATTTATAGTTATAATTATTATTATTTATATTTTCAGTTTTTGTTTTATTTCAGTATTATTTACATAGTTCAATAATATTTAGATGTTTTATTATTTATAATCCTCATTTATATTTTCTGTTTTATTGCATTATTATTTGGGTTTTATTTATTATTTATAATTATAATGTTTCCGTTTTTTAATAATATTTTGACTTTTTTTTTTATTATTTATAATGATCATTATTTCTAATTTCAGTTTTTGCATAATTTTCTATTTTTTCCACATTACAATTCATTTATTTATTTATTTATGCAACATTTATCATTTGTATTTATGTTAAGTTTGCCATCTAACATTTATATATATTAATTTATAGATATTTATTATTTTTCATCTTTATTTCAATCAACAACCAAAAACAAAAGGTTTAATAATTTTAGTTACACCAAGTCTTCTATTAAAACTTTAAATATAGCCTATTAGTTCATGTCAGTTTTAAGAAAAATATGTGCATTTCATTGTGAAGACATGCGGTTCATGGGGACGATGGTAAAAATATCACTTGTTTTGGGACTTAAATCATCCAGATATGAGCTCTGAGCTTCACCTGATACCTCAAACAAGAGACAGACAAGAAAACGTGAGTTAAAAGCCCTCGCTCCAGAGACTTTCTACACAACATCCACAGCAGTTCAGCTTTTCAACCCAAATCTAAAAGGACTCAGAGGTAACCTGATTCTGAAGCAGGAAAAGTCACTTTGGTGGAGTAACTGGGTCAGTAAAACCTTCTGCCCTCTACAAGTCTAAAATATGGATTCTGGTAAAGATGTCACCCTCTACCGTAGAGAACATATACGAGACGCTAAAGTATCCTTTCAATAATACAAACATACTGAAGCCATGCTTGTGTGTTCATTCTGAATGAGTTAGGTCTTTACAGAATCATTTAAACTGGAGCCAGATGGAAAGATGATATAATGGAATAAATGACACACAAAAAATAAAAATGACACTGACTAATGTTCCCAGACATACACGGAGAACATCTGGAGCAAAAAGAAACGTGTCACTAATGCTCGAAGTGGATCCGAAACAAAAACCGTGCTACTTTTCCTTCTCGTGACTTAATGATACGATTGACTTCTTAAATGAAGAATCGGGAATTGATTGGATCGTGCACGTCATTAGAGAAAAAAATAGAGGAAGTTCATGTTTTTGATTAAAGCTTATAATAATAAAAACTGCAGTATTTCATACAAGTTTCACAACGCCTGGAAATAAATAAATGTTGGCAACAAATCTCAGTAGCATGAGCAAACACAAATTACACCGCCAAAGCACAACACACAAAGATGAGGAAACCACAAGGTACAAAAATCACTAAATAATACAGAATCATCCTCTCATACTATTTGACCGAACATTTTGTTGACGCCTCATGTGTGGTCTGTCGAGAGCGCAGAAGAGCTAGTCAAAGGGAAACAGTGAGAGAGGGATTTTTACAGCCTTTAGAAACTGTTGTATCAACAAACAGCAGCTCTCCAAAGCATTCAGAGTCCTGTAAGCCTTCGGGTTGAAACGCTGGCTGCATTCACGGCAGCTACACACTGAACGATTGTGTTTGAAGCGTTCTGAATAAACCCGTCTGAGGTTTGACCCACGCACATGTAGCCATCCTAATCAACCCTCAAACCGCTCTTGCTCTGCGGTGACGAATCAAACATGCACTCGACTACAAGTCCAGGAATCAGAACACAAACGACTGAAATTTCTGATTATAGATCTATTTCGTCCGCTATGGGAACCAAAAAAAGATTTAATTAGATTGAGATGCTAATTAGTACCTTAAATTATAAATGTTGGGGACAGATTTATTTCATAAAGAACACTTTTGAAATTTGAATGGCAGGTATGTAATATATTACTATTGCTACATTATGAGAATCATTCAAAATAGCGTGATATTTAAATGAAAATATGGTTCAGTTTAAACGATTAATATGTAATCTTGATATTTACATTTCAAACTTTCTATTATAAAAAAAATTAAGTGTACTAATAAAAAGAAGTGACATTTTAAATAAAACAGTTTAAATAAAATAATTTTAACAATCATATATTTTATAAATAATTAGTAAACAAAAATAATTTCAATAAAATCTATATTTTAAACACTGTAATAATATAATAAACATTTAGATTCTTATTTATATTTTTTTTAAATAAGTTTTAAATAAATTTATTTATGACACACATGCTGCTCTTTTAAACATTCTATTTACTGAACCTAAAAAATATCAAATATGATCCATCAATAATTTCACAGTGGATTTGAAGAAAAAAAAAAAAGTACTAAAGTAACATCTCCACAATAATATTAAGCATTTTTAAGCAGCAAATATGCATACTAGAGTGATTTCTGAGGGATTGTGTGACACTGAAGACTACAGTAATGGCGTTTACTGTACTTTTAATCAAATAAATGCAGCCTAATTTATTTACTTTAAACAGGAGAGCCAGCTTAGCGTTTACTCTCACTCACTACTACTACTACACAGAAAGCCGTCAATATATTATGCGCAAAATATCCTTGCGCACACTTCAAAGAGCAGCATGCACACACAACGCTGCTCCTGTATAAACTTTACAAGGCACAGAGTCAACTCTGTTCCACCTGTTGTGTACTTTAGGAACGCCCAGTGGATTAACCCCATCTGATAAAATCCCCACACTCCAGTTTCTTCAGTCCGTTTCAAACTTTCCTCAAATTCCAGTGTGTGTGTGTGTGTGTGTGTGCAGACAAAATGAGAGAAGCCATAACGAACACAGGACATGGAGAAAATCAGGACCTATTTGTATCATATTTTTGGTTTCCACGATAAAATAAAAAGCCCAAACGTCCTGATGCCCATATTTAATTCTCCTTCAGCCGTCTGAACACCTCCACCTTTATTTGTGCAGGGGTGGATTTCGCTGCAGGCCTGAGATTACATCACCAGCCGTTTGTGGTGCAGCTTTATCAGTCAGGCATTGCTCAGCCAGCTCTTTGAAGAGCCGCCGGGGGCCTTTGATCTGAGCGTGCTCAGTGGCCGATCCTATCAGCTCCGGCGGCACATTTGTGCTCAACCCAGAACCAGATTCCAGAGCCACCTCTCTCTCTCAGGTCTGACGGGTTATGTGTAATGAGGTAAAAGGAGAGGGAAGGGCCTCCGCGCAGGCAGTAAATCCAGAGAAAACCTCTGCATGCGTGTGAAAATTACCACATAAATAGACAAGGTGTTGAAAGTCAACTCAACTCGACATGGAACTGCCTGCAGGCAGCACAAGACAAAAACCTAATGTTAATAACACTCAATATGTTCTGATAAAATAACTGGTACGTTAATGACAAATGAGAACTTACAAAAATGGATAAAAACGAAAAATTCTGAAAAAGCTGCTGCAACTACTACTAAAAAGTATTCAATATATCATTATATTACTAGAAAGAAATTTCTATATATTTAAACATTAGCTTTTCATTTTTAATCATTTAAACAGAAAAATATTTTCATTTCAAACATACATATTTTTAAACATTATAATACTTAAAATAAGTAGTTAAAAGTTCATATTTTAAATAATATTAACTATATTGCTAATCCTTAATTGATGATAAATTATTTTATTTTAATGAAACTATAAAAAATATTCAAGAAATTTTATCAAATATATTAGACATAAAATAATTTATATAAAACAGAAAAATACACATATACATATATATATATAACTAAATATTATTAAAGATTATCTTATTTAAAATGAAAGTTAGTTTTAACTAATATAAAAAAACTAAAAAGAAATATTATTAAATTCTTAAATATTATTATTTTTATATATTTAATACTAAAAGTAATAATATGTATCATGTATTCACTAAAAACAGACAATTACAAATTAAACATACATATAAACATATACATATTATTTTTATACATACACACACACACACACACACATATGTAGGTCTCCCACCTAATAAAATAAATAAAAAAATCCTTAGGGGGAATTCTGGTCAAGTAGAGATAAATCTCCCTCTTTTATACAGCACAGAGCAGTTGAGAACATTAAGCAAAGAGACAACTCTGCCGCTTGGACCAGACAAGCTAATCTTTCAAAGCTAGAAGCCTCTATACCGAAGGGACGCTGAATATCTCATTAAAAGAGAGCCAGGAGACGGTTGTCAGGCATTGCAGTCTATTTCAGAAACCGCAGAGAATCAACGCCTTGGACGAGAGGTGCGTGTTCATTCGTCTATGACAAGATGAACACCTGGTGACCATGAAAAACAACAGGGGAGCAATTATACAGAAGCCATGTGGAGCGAACAAAGAAGAAGACGGAAATGATGATCCATCTCAGAGAGAGGAGGACTTTCTTAATATAACACAGACACAAATAAGCACTTTCAGAACTGGGCTACGAGCAGAACTTATCTGTAACTCCACAAATCAGATGAATTACAGCCAGTTCAAAAAAAGTGGAATTTATACATCATCTGAAAGCTGATAATAAATAATCTTTCCATTGATGTATGTTTTTGAATGGGGCGATATTTGGCTGAGATACAACTATTTGAAAATCTGGAACATGAGTGTAAAAATAATCGAGAAAATTGCCATTAAAGTTGTCCAAATTAAGTTCTGGGCAATGGACATTACTAAACAAATAATAAGATTTGATATATAGCAGGAAATTTACTAAATATCTTCGTGGGACAGGATCTTTACTTAATATCCTTGATTTGTGGCGTCAAACATAAATGCATAATTATGACCCATAAAATGTATTGTTAGCTATTGCTTATAGCTGCTTTTATGCTCCAGGCTCACAAAACCAAGAAACAAGCAAATGATGAAAAATTTTAATACAGTTAAGAACTGTAGTGGTGAAAAATAAGTCTTCTGCATAATATTCATCTGAAAATCTATGGTCTTATGTAATTCTCGGGCTGGGGTGTATTCCGGTATACTTTGAACCCAGTGTTCTTGAACTCAAGAAGAAGGTGGCATGTATGATAAGCAGAGACCTGGGGTAGTTGCATAAACTTAGCCTTCTAAGTCTGACCAACAAGCAGTTAGCCAAGAGTAATCCGTTGTATTTTTTGTATTTAACTTAGACTAAATATAAATTTTTATGTAACTGAATAAAAAAATAAAAACTGCAACCAGTCTTAAAGAGAAATTTAGCTGACTAACTTTAAGACTAGTCGTAACCTTTTATGCAACCGGCCCCTGATCTTAAAACTCGAGGATTTCATGACTTGGTAAATATTAGTGAAGCTTGGATTTGGTTGCAGTCACTTGTTTGCTTGACTTAAACGAGAACAGTCTTCAGATTATTGCTGAACCTAAAGGCGAGGTTAAACAATGAGCAACACAAACGGCACTAACAATGACAACTTTTCTAAATGTGCTGTACACCAATAAAAAGTCAAACCGTGAGGGAAACTGAAGAGTTCACAACGTAATTCTGCCATTCATTTATCTTAATACTGATGAACGTTCTAGCCTAAAAATGTACACTTATCAATGAGGTGAAAAAGTTAAATAATGCATCCAAAATATGCCGTCAACTCAGCAAATTTGGACTTGATTCAAGTGTTTTCCATCATGACCTAGACTTGACTTGAAATCTTAAATGAAACCTTGAATCAAGTCAAGTCTAGGTCATGATGGAAAAGTTTTGGATCCATTTTAAAGCTGCAGGGTTAAAGTCATATTGCGGATTACTGAAGTCTGAAATTAAATCTGCTCCACAAGACTTGAAGTCTAAAACTTTTCTGAGACCCCTCGTCTACACGATGGTAAAGAGTCCCTGGAGAGCAAAGAGGAAAAGGAAACATTTGAACAAGCGCTGAGGAAAACCTTCAAGTCTAGGCTAACTGGTTAAACAGAAACAGAGTCAGGACTAATGCAGTGATAACTACAAGGCAGAGAGAGACCGCGAATGAAGGAAAGACCGAAAACCAGAGACTGAAAGAAACAATGGCTCTGCGTTCTGGATTTCAGCCGTTCGTCAGCACATTCCTGAACCACAACAAAGCATGCCTGAGCCTCTGTGTGCGCTCGGAGCATTGTCATTTCATAACCCTCCGCCCCCTCCACCACGTTTAGAGAGGGAAAGACTAAATGAAGGCAACAGAAGCACACCGGCCTTACTATTGAGTCAATAGCAGCTTCATAAAAAAAAAAAACAGAGTTTTTAGAGGCGTAACCCAGGCAACGAGCTGTGATAAGCTAATCAATCAGTCACCATCAGGACCGCTCTCTTCCTCAAGTGAACATTCAGTGTTCTTATGAATGAGCTCTGATGGGCAAATCAATAGAAGGCGAAGTAGAAGAACCGGCGCAGGATGCAAGAACAGGAAAGCCTCTTCACAGAAAACACAAGTTAAGAATCCATATGTGGACCTACGCTGGGTAAAATGGAGCCAGCCATCTGCATTTTCTATTCCTTTCTGCCTGTTTGCCCCTTAAAGGGGTCATAGGATCCGATTTTTCATTTCTCTTTGGAGTGTTACGGGCTGTTGGTGCATAGATAAGATCCCTGAAGTTGCAACTAAAGTTTCAAAACAAAAGAAATATATATATATATTTTAAGTTATGACCTTATGCCTCCCTAAAACAACTCGTTTAAACATGTCCCCACTTCTCTACGTCAGAGTGGGTTTCCACAAAGAAAGAAGGCGGAGCTATTATTCTGTCTGTAGTGTTGCTGCAGGCGCCATGTTCTGGAGACGCTGT
>JAUMHI010000040.1:634584-647225 GCA_032359435.1 Enteromius unitaeniatus | reverse complement strand
TCCAGCCAAATCAAGAAGGATTTTTGTTAAAACAATCATAAAAAAAGGAATTGGCAGTTGTATTTTATTTTTTTCTTGTTTCAAGTAAAAACTCACTTACCTTTGACTTGTTTTTGTTTTTTAAACAGGACAATAATTTATAGTTGGCTAGAAAATCCTTATTGATTTAAGAATGTTTTGATATTTTGGCTGAAAACAAAACAAAAATGAGCATTTTCTGAAGTTGTCCATGTTGTAACAAATACAAACTGTATAATAGACCATAAGGTACTGTATATCATTTCCCATATTTCGTTTTTGCAGGTGTTCTACCCACATTTAACATTTTATACTGAATTGCGTTGTGTTTTAGAGTTAATGGAAATGTCTGTAAAACTCATGAATAATATCTCTGTAATGAGCTACCAGTAGTTTTTCTGTTCTTCTACACATTTATTTATGTCTTTATTTCTTTTGTCAAACACAGTTTAGTATGTTCTTCTAAGACATGAATCTATTTCCAGTATTTAAAGCACATGCAAATGCTGATAAACTCATGCCCAGATAAAAGGTAAGAAAGTCATCCACTAGCCCGGACCGTTTGATCAGAGATTATTTTCATCACTTTTAATGTTTCACAACTGCTTACACAATCGTTCTTCAGCGAGACATGAAATGTGCAAGAGCACAAGGATGTGTTATGATACACACCACCAAACATTGTTTTAAAATTATTCTTTTTTATTTATCAGAAATGCATTCAATGAATTAAAAAGTGACCGTATATTACAAAAGCTTATTAAATGCTGCTCATTTGAACTTCATAAGTATCAAAGAATGAAAAATTAAACTATTAAATAATCAGCAGCATTACTTTTTCAATATTGATAACAATTAGACACACGCAGCAAATCACCATATTAGAATTATTTCTGAAGGCCTGAACGTTAAAGGGTCAAATGCTTAAGACATTTTCATGGAGAAATGGGTGGGAAAGCAGCAGGCGGGCTGCATACACACAGGGGAGTGTGATCTGGGATTGAGTAAACATCGTACAAACCTTGGGAGTAAACCAGCTGTGTGTGTGTGTGAACGGGTGTGACACTTCAACGCCCCATTATCCCTACGACACACACAACAATAGGTAAAATACCACAGACGTTCCCACCCTAGATGGAGGGACACTGTGGATTCTGCAAAAGCCAACAAGTAATCATGGAAGAAAACATCAACAAAAACACTGTAAATCATATACGATCGTAACAATCTGACCCTTTAGAGCGTGCAGTCCATGCTACATAAAATCCTGTGCAATTCAACAGCGTTTAAGCTATTTGAAAAAACTATTTATTCCATAAAAGCTTGACAAATAAATAAAGTCTCTGTCATGCTGCAATGGGACCATTGTCCTATAATAGCTGAATAGCTCTATTCGTCCATCAGTATAAACAGATGCATGACACAGAGTTGTGCTATTTTATATTTAGTATTACATTTTATTTTGATATTTTCTGTTTACTTTTTTATTTTGTTAATTATTGTTCTAAGCTATTTTTATTTCAGAATTCATTTATGTATCAGCTTAATCTAAACCGTTTCTATCTAAAATGTTTTCATTCGTACTTTTTTATCTAAACAATACTTAAAATACATTTCCTTATAATAGTTACGTTTTCTCATGAGATCATGCATCTGAGTGTTGTCTTGTATTTTTAGACTTTCCACCGCAGCCAAGCACACAAGTGCCTCTCTGAATAAATTGCAATGCTAGTTAATGCAAATTACGTTTTGCACGACTCTACGGTCAGTTTAACCCCCGGTATATTTGAGAAGTCACTTGAACCTACAATGCATTGGGAAACTTTGTAGCACAATGTCCCAACAACTTTGACGAGAGTCACTTCTAACAGGAATTGCTGGTCAGTTTCATCATCCTCTAGTCGGTTTGCCAACGCACACATTTTTTTTCATCCTTCAAAAGCGTGCTTTGACAAACATAGTTCCTGTTTCACAGGAAGTAGAGCAAAACTAATACAAAACTTACACATTAGTGCAGTGAGAGAGATAACCAGGTGCAATTTAGGGTTTTTTTTTAAGAGAAATACACAGTGACTTCATGTGACAGTTTTTTTCTCTTGGAAGTTTCAGAAGAAACAAAAAAGATAAAGGAACAGAGAAATGTTTCTCATACATCACATACAGCACAAGCTAGTATAGAAAAGGTACAAAGTCCTCTGCTATCAGTATTAGTGTGCTTGAGCGGGACCCTAGTTTCTTCTAATGGGAGCTGCCCCTCTGATTAGTGCACTATAGGGGGAACATGTGCTAAATAACAAATAACTACGTTTAGGTTTCAGTTCCCTTTAACTGTGTTACATCATGAATTAAACACTGCATGCGCCTACTGCGTTTCTACAAAAAGAGAAAGAATGTAGAAGCAAACTGTATGGATGTTTTTGGACACTTATATATGCATGCTCTGTTATACTCTTCATGTTCCCCCCGTTCCAATACATCTAAGCTGACGGTGTTGACTGAATGGCTATCGGTGTGTAAAGCAAGCAGCCGCTGTTTGTTCTCAGTTAAGGTGACAGACGTCTCATTCAACGACTCACAGCTACACCTTTTATACACAACTCCTGCACTGTTACAGGATGCTTACGGAGGATGTGCAATCATATAACATATTTAGCCCTTTTACAAATGTATTTGAAAATAATAATCTGTAGTTTTAAAAAAATCTCCTGAATCTTTACTACGAGGGTTCCCATCATTAGTACCCCATGCAGATTTTATGCAAAGGTATTTTCCTGAACATATACTCCATGCAAATACATGCTCTCCAAACAGGGAAATCCACTTTGCTTACACTTTCAGTCTCAGGAGGTTTTTTTTAGGACATGAAAGTGCTCTCAGAAGTTTCTCATTTGCTCAGCTGTTCCTTTGACTATAGGCCTACATCTTCACTCGGGTCAGTGTTTGCTAACGAGTCGGTTACAATTGCAGCTAATGTGACCTCCTTCAAACGGTAGTGTCCACTTGAGCTTGTTTCCTTGATTCAAATAAAAATTTCTCATGCAATCCCATGCAATAGTTCAATGCAACCTTTACAATAAAAGCTGCAGCACTGAAAAGCAGCTTTTACAAAAGGTTCAATGTTGACAGTTTGACATCATTTCTCAATGAACCGAAAGGGTGCAACCCTCTACAAAAAGACAAATGCACTCAATATTGACATGATGCACATGTACTTTCATAGCACTAAAACTGTTTTCTTTTTTCACGTTTAAAGCTTTTTGTGTCAATAAGCGAAACGGATCAATTCACAAAGTGTATTATTATGTATATATTAAATAATAATACATAAATATTAAATAAGTTTCACATAAATTATTATTATTTATTCAACAACAACATATTCACACCGAATTTGCTCATGATAATTACGTCTACTTATTAATAAGCTCATCCTTTTGCACTTTCCATAATGGTGAATTTTAAAGAGACTTTTCCATATTAATAATGTTATGGATGTGAAGGAATAAGAGTAAACACGAAAATTACATCAGCTATTTTAATCCGAGGATAGACTGACGTACAAATACGTCAGCGGTCCTTTCAGCCAATCACAGCGCTCCACGACGCTAGAAAAAGAACGCGAGCGTCTCCGCTTCTTCAATTTTCAGACACCGAAGGGGGAAGATATACAGGGAATTAAGACGATTTTTCGGACGTTTCCCACCCCTAAAAAAACCGAAAGGGGTCTTCACACAGATCCCAAACCAGAAAAACACACAACATGGTCGTAGTGACAGCAGGGACCGGAGTGCTTCTGATATCGGGGAAGCAGAGCCGCTCCATATCCGTCATGATCCCGAACCAAGCCTCTTCAGACTCCGACTCCACCGTCTCCGGACCCCCGATGCGCAAAAGACAGAGACTCACACATCTCAGCCCGGAGGAGAAAGCCCTAAGAAGGTGAGACGATTTGGGATTCATTTATTATGATTATTTAAACCGGTATAATTCACGAGAGGTGAATTAGTGTTTTGCATTTCGTATAACGATCTTATAATGCTTAAAGCTATGCAATTGAACCAATTTGACCCTTTAATATGGAAGAATTTGAATCTCAGCCAAGACCAGTGGGTTTTGCCGGTCAGTCCCTCCCTCTCTGAAGCAATATAGCGTCCACATCTGCCTGCGTGGCAGGACTCGACTGCGCATGCGCAGTGACCTGCCAAAACTGGTTGCTTCATAAAATGGAAATGGTGTATAAGTTACGTACTGTTTGCAAAAAGCACAACAAGAAAGCATGTTGCATTTAAAAAATGATTTTTTAAATTCATTAATTAATGATTAATTAACTTTTTTTTTTAGGAAGCTGAAGAACAGAGTCGCTGCACAGACCGCAAGAGACAGAAAAAAGGCAAAAATGGGGGAGTTGGAGCAGCAAGTCTTGGAGTTGGAGCTTGAGGTACTTTGACTCGTAACATCGATTATTTGTTTCGTTCTCTCTGTTTTTAGAGAAAAGACTTAATTTGCGTTTCTGCAGAATCAGAAACTTCATGTCGAGAACAGACTGTTGCGAGAAAAGACATGTGATCTGCTCAGTGAGAATGAGGAACTGAGACAGAGACTGGGGTTGGATACTTTGGAAGAGAAAGAAAAGGTAAAAAAAGCTGTAATCTATGCTCATGTTTGTTAAATCTGAGATGCAAGTGTGTTTTTCTCTCTTATAACGCCTCTCATTCTCTCTCAGGTCCAGGTGATGGAGTCCGAGGTGAGCGATTTGGGTTTGGTGACCGGGTCTTCTGAGTCTGCAGCACTCAGGCTACGTGTGCCTCCGCAGCAGGTGCAGGCCCAGCAGTCTCCAAATCTGAAGAGTTCTCCATGGATGCTCCCAGTCCTGGCTCTTCAGACTCTGAGGTGAGTTATTGATCGTTATGCCAAAAACATGTGACCCTGGACCACAAAACCAAAACTAAATCGCCTTTTAAATTTGCTCAAGTTAAGTTTTTAGCAATGCATGTTTAAAAAATTAATGATCTTTACTTAATATCCTAATGGTTTTTGCCATAAGAGACATTTTTGACCCATGCAATGTGTTTCTGGCTATTGCTAGAAGTATACCCATGCTACTTAAGACTTTTGTGTCTAACTCTGAATCTTCTCGTTCTGCAGTCTGATCTCTTGCTTGGTATTCTGGACATCCTTGACCCAGACCTCTTCCTCAAGACAGAACTGGCAGAAGCAGAGGAGCCCCAGCCAGAGCTTGTGCTGGATGGAGACGCAGGAGAGCAAGTACCTGCCTCCCCATCTGCAGCTTTGGGGCCCGCACCAGTTAAGCTGGAGACCCTTAATGAACTGATCCACTTCGACCACATCTACACCAAACCCGCCGAGGTGGTGAGCGAGGAGAGCATCTGCGAAGTAAAAAGCGAGGATTCGATCGCCTTCTCTGAGGTCAATGCAGAAATCGAGGTGGAAATCAAAGACGAACCGGAGGAGATGGTCATCCCTGCGGTGGATCGGAGTCCAGACGGGGTCGATGACTTCTTCTCTGACGCCTCTTCCTTCAGCGGCTACGAGAAGCCTTCAAATCTGACGGATGCGTGCAGTGACTCTGGATACGAGAGATCTCCTTCCCCTTTCAGTAACATTTCATCCCCGCTCTGCTCCGAGGGCTCTTGGGAGGATATGTTTGCGAATGAACTCTTTCCCCAACTGATCAGTGTCTGAAGCTTGCACACAAAATCCAGTTACAAACCGGCCTGCCTTTGCTCTTTTATTGTAAGCGATTGCCATGCGTTTCATAGTGATAGTAGCACAGTAACTTGCAATTTAGACCAAAGGCGTTGCTTTTAGGCTTCTGTTGTAATAAACCTGCCACTCTGTACAGTGCAACTCAGTATTTTTGTTGGGGAAGGGGTTGGGGGGAGGTAATTGTTTTAAAAGTAGAACTATTTATTTGTGTATCTCTCTTTTCCAGAGTTTTCTGTATTGTAATCCGTTTGCTTAATGTACAACCTAATCTTACTGTAAATGCTCTCCTTAATCATATTGCATTAAAAAAAATTGCATTGCATCACATGCGTTGAAGTCTGACTTTGGGTGTGAATTTGAACTTGTGCCAAAGCTCTTATCTTAGCCTTGTTGCACAAGTTTTTAGCTTTCTTTTTAATTGCATTTCCTTTTAGATTGTCGTTTACTTTCCTTAACATTGTTCCAAACCAGTTTTGTCTTCTGCAGAACACGCATAAATATAAATATATATATATATATATATATAAAAAATCAGACCTCATTGATTTTCATGGTTTCCAAAATATCTTTTTAGCCTCACAGAAGAAACCACATCATGGCAGTTTTATTTTTGGGTGAACTTATAATTATAATTATTTTTTTTAATACATTTATATCAAGTAACCCCCATCAAGAACGTAAAGTTTTAGTAGAAAACTTGTATCTCAAATGAACCATTAACTTGAACCTACCAAATGTTTGCACATACAGCGAAAACCACAGTCTAGTTTTTTTTTAGTTCCAGTACCATGTCAAATTGCCCTTGGGACTTGGCCATCTGCTTTCTGTACTTTTCTAAAACAAGAGGTGATAAGATAGGCTTTTAGAGTAAATGATTACACAACGGTCATCATGTCAGAACGGCTTTTTTAAATCAGATTACTCAATGTCACGTCGATGCGCAAGCTTGCAATATAGTTTCCGTTCTTTTTGCAAAGAGTTTCTAAATAAACCAGTTGAAACATTACCCGAGTTTCAGTCAAAAATGTGGGGCAACCGGGCTTTAATGTAGTGTATTATGATTACAGGATGGTGTAGGATGGCTTACACCTTCTTATCCCCAGGCTAATTCAATCAGCTTGGTTTCCCAGTGCAGGGTGGACACTGGGGAGGAGGGTGATTCTTCAAAACCCCCCAGGGGCTTAAATTCCAGACCACGCCTCTTTAAAAGCTATTTGACTACCTGATTTTCCTTTTTAGCAAGACCAACAATTTGTAGATAATTTGTTTCTCCATCACAATATTTAGCTACATTACCGTTCAAAGTGGTTTAGGTTTAGTAAGATTTGTTAATGTTTTTCAAGATATATACTATGTGTGTGTAGCACATCATACTCAGCCCGAGCTATTGAGCAGTACTGAGCAATACAAAAATGTAAGTCAGGTACCCTCTTAAAAATAAAAGTGCTTACAATGACATAGAAGAACCATTCTGTCTTAATGGTTCTATTAAGAACTTTTAACATCTGAAGATGTATGTTAAAAGGTCCTTTGTGGTGAAGGAATGTAAGAAAAGAGATGGTTCTCTTGACTGAATGGTTCTTTGTGGAACCAAAGATGGTTCTATATGACATCGCTGTCAAGAACCTTTTAAGCACCTTCATTTTTAAGTGTATGAGATGACAAACGCAATATTTTACCAGTTTTTAGCGAGAGGGAATCTCCCTTCATGCCTTGACATTTTTGTAACCACATCTGATCTAAAAACATCAGGTGAAGTTCCCGCTTGATTGTGGGTTTTTGCTTCATGTAACATAGATATTTTACAAGATAAACACAGAATAGGCATACTGCATAAACTGACATGAATAACTTTGGATTGGTCATTGACATGATGTCATCTGTAAATCAAATATTTATAGGGGTGTATACTTCTGCTATGTACTAAAACACAGGCTCAAATTAGAAGGTCTTAAAATGACACTATCATCACCCTGGGTGATTGAGATAAATCTTACGTCTTACAGTCACGGTTACAGCAGATACTGTATATGGAGACCAGCAGCTGATGGACGCTGGGAAATACCCAGAAATACCCCCCAGTCTCGGTTTCAGGGGCTATCCGCCATCTGATTTTTAACTTGGAAAAAGAAAATGGAAAAATAACAAACTACCACATTTAATTTTGTCTTTTCAGTTGTATTTGGAAAACACCACGATTGCTAAGGTATTCTGGGTGTTTTGAGCTCATTGATATGCAGTTTCAAGCATGTTCTGGGTGGCTTCGTACTGCCCCGAGCCCCTCTTTTGCCCAGACAATAAAACCGAGCGTATCTTGGAAAAGACGTCAACGTCAACACAACGTCAACACAGCACCAGATCAGAAGCATACAGTTCTAAGTCGTCTGTGAAAAAGCATTCAGGCTGAGTTTTCAGCTCAAAGGAGGATGAAAAAAGAAGGTCAAGTAGGGCGACAGCTTTATTGAGTTTGTGAGTGTTTTCTTTCAAAGTCCTTCAAAATTCAATAACACACATAACAAAACTTCTCAAAGCCATTTGGAACCAAAAGTATCAATAATTGCAATTATCAACTTGATATATTACCTCACACTATAGGATTTGTTTACTTTTTTGCAGTTAGTATTAAATTACGTGCATTTAAATTAAAGGTACCATAGAATTAAAACTGTATTCACCTTGTTCTGTAGATGGAAAAGACACACTGAGAGCCTCAAACACCAATGTTTCCTACTTATTGTGTAAATCACATGAATAAAAACCACTGGAAAACAGGTGAATCAGAACATAACACAGACTGTGACATCACAGTCGGCATCACTAATAGTTACACCCCCAACATTTGTATAATGTAAAATGTGTGATAAGTACTTACTCTTATTATTATAAACATAGTGCGTGCGATCGCAAAAGTGAAACTAAAACATGATCGTTTATATTAATATACTGTATATAATGATGCCCACATTTTATATACAGTATAATTACCCAAGGATATAACCGCGAGAGAAAGTACTGAAATATTTATTTTCGTCTCGGTGTTTCTTTCCTGCTATGTGAGCTATTCAAATTAGCTGAACTGTGAAATAGCCAATAAGAGCAGAGCTCAACATTATTCATGACCTTTCCAAATAAACAGACCATTTTATTGTAAAGACAAATCCTAGGGTCATAAATGGACGTGTAAAACCATTTCTGGAGATTTTTTTTAAGCCATATACCTTCTTATTAGATATCAGAGAACAATTTAAAATAATACATTAATGCATTTTATGGTACTTTTTTTAATCCTAAGTGATTGGCAGAATTAGGCCCAATCCCAATTCTATGCCTTAAATAAAATGTAAATGTAAGTAATCTTTGCCATTAATAAGGATTTTTATGACAATTTTTCATTATATGTATATTACCATCGGTCTTGTGTTTACGGTGATGATCTGGAAAGAAACATTTGCTAAAAAAATGGCTGAAGTTTGGTAGTGGATAGCACTGATTGCACAATATTAGGAAATATATTTTTCTGTCATATACCTGGATGTGGTAACGCATTGTTTTGATTTGCTTACGGTCATATGTGTACATGTAAATGAACGGTGCTTACATCGGTGCATGTCCTCTGACGTAACGTTAGGAGCTAGTGACAATGGATGATGACGTATAACAGTGTAGTAGTTCCACTTCATTTCAAGGGGCAAGGGGAAGGGGCGAGGGGTAGAAAATAGAATTGGGATTGGGCCTACTGTGAAATCACATGACATATTAGCTCATGCCAATCGAAACATGAAAGCAATAGCAGATATTAAGCCCCAGTCTTTCCTGAACAGGTGTGTGAAAAGGGCCTGGTTTCAGACTGACTCAGTGTCACCATAACTAGAAATACAAGCTTACAATGACAAAAAACAGTTGGTTTGGTTTTAGTTCTTACCTTAAGAATGATGAGGCGGAAATTTATAATCAAGATATTTACTATTTTCATGTTTCTAGCTTTAGCTGTACGTGGGAAACTGCTCTTCTGCTTGTCAACATGTGCCCGGCCTGGTGTAAAATAAGTAATTGTGTGTGTGTGTGTGTGTGTGAGTAAGTGTGAGTGAGGGGGAGGGTGTCAATACCGTCCAGCTCGGCACGACCAAAGAGATGACCAAAACAGGAAACATAACCGAGACAAGACAGCGTTGTCTCACTCTCCATTCACTGGAAACCTACACTCATTTCCTATATTTCTTAACTCATGCCTTGTGTGCTCAGAAACCAAAATTAAAATAGTTAGAAATATATTTTTAGACTGTCTTAGTAAAGTTGAAAAAACAACAGCAGATATACCTACGCTGCTATTCAGCTGATCAAGTGCTTACTTATGTAGGAGACACTCAAAAAACATCAAGACAGCTTATGGTGAGACCCACAGATATATAAAATACCTGGTAAAAGCTATTCATTAACTTCCCCCAAAAATATGCAATACATAATACATATTATAAAATTTTACTTAAAAGTAATTTTACATACTTTTTTATTGTTTCAGTGTTAGTGTAATTTTTGTATATTAAGTTAAACTAAGAGAAAAGCTGCTTAGTCAACTAGCTGAATTATTTATTTATTTATGTCATTTGTAACTTCAGTTTCAATTTATATTGTTGCAAAAAAAAAAAAATATATATATAATATATAATATAAATATATATATATATATATATGAATGGATTTAGTTTTAGTTGACTATAATAACCTTAATATTGTATTATAGTATGATATACAGTTGTAGTAATCTTCTCATGGTTGAAGCTGCATGCTGTTTAGTCAGCATGAACTGAGAGAGTAAAGACTGATTGACCACATTCTGCTGTTGCCATGGTTTTATTTCCTGAACATGTGACAGCTGATATCATCAAATCGCACATTTATCGAAACAAGCAACCACTACAACCCTGTGGAAAGCATATGCATCATGCTGCGATCAATAACAATGTTATTGATCAGACAAGATGACTAATAAAGACAAGAAGAAGTGTTTAAAATGCATTCTTATGTTACTTCAATTTAAACTAAACAGAGTATATCGATTCACCATTAAAACCCTCGAGAGGAGGTCAAAGTTCACAAATCAATAAGCAGTAGTGCTCACTAGTCAAAACTTAATGCTGATATGTGTGAAAGAAACTGTAAAATATTATTAATAAAATGTTGTATTAGTCATTGGGCTTATTTTTTATGATCTGGCAATCTTTTTTACAATGACAATGTTACTGATCTACACTCGCATGCAGCTGTTTATTCAGCTGAAAATGAAATGAATCTTCAGTTAAGGCGTGAATTATTGTAGACTGCACTGCACTAAAGCACTGAAGGAAGCAGGAAGAACTATTACACAACTTTTCCTGTAAAGATTTTAAACCAGGTTTTCTAGTTGGGGCATGAGTGAATGAACTTCCTTAAACTACCAGGAGGAACTGTTTTAAATGTATACTCAAGTTTTAAATGAACTCAGTTTGAAATGTAACATCAAACAAACATGCAGGCACCACAGAACCACAAGTATTGAGACGCAAACAAAGGCATTTTAACGCTTTCCGTAGAAAGACAAATTGGTTTTGGTGTGGTTGAGTTTCCTGTGCTCTTGTCTTCTTTACTCACTGTGGTTTATGTACGGTGGAGTTCACACATAAAACAAAACACATCCTGAGTAGCTGAGATGAGATGAAATCACATTCTAACACCCGATGGGCCGTTAAAGGGCCAATAAAAATGTGATATAATGTGTTAATGTAGGCTATAAATGCAGTCACCAGTTAGTTTATTCTGTAAAATGGGGGGTCAGGTCTCAGTGACCTCACTGATGTCATATTAACAGCATCGCTGTGACAGAAAGTTCAAGACCATCTGCACACAGAACACACTCACAGTCTCATAATGACTTCTGAAGGAATGGTGCCTGACAGGTTTTTCCAAAAACGATTATAGATTCCTAAAACAAAACAAAAAAAAAAGGATTCTCTTTTCGAAATGGCAAAATGCCGAAAATGTACTAGATTTGAGTGAAAATTAGTTGGTAAAATGGTAAAAAATAAATGCTATTATATTAAAAATACGTTTTACATTTGATTACTGTATATAATGTGTATATATATATATATATATATATATATATATAGAGAGAGAGAGAGAGAGAGAGAGAGAATATAAAAAAACTTGTTTATTTTAGATGACAGACAAGTAATTCTTGTTTTTTTCTTAGCTTTACATTAAAGTAATAAATTAACTAACTAAAAATTAAATTAATAAATAAAAAAAATCACACAAACACAGATAGTTGCTGAAAACAGTAATATTTTAAAATATGTAAAAAAGCCATCTTCTATTTTAATATATTCTGAAATGTAATGTATTCCTGTGATAACAAAGAATTTGAATTTATGCTGATTTAGCGCTCATGAAATATTTCTCACTATTAGAATTCTTTGATGAATAGAAAAATCAAAAGCTTTTATTTAAAACAGTTTCAAAATGATATATAGACCACGTTTCTTTATAGATTAAGATTTAATTTTTTTAAATAAATAAAAAATAAGTTTAAGGTCTAAAATTCATGATATCATGACTAAAGATAATGTTGGGTCAACTTTCCATCCGGTGTAGATCTGGAGGGGGCTGCTGGTAACTAAAGAGTAAATATTGAATTTTCCTTCAAAAGAAATGAGTCTGTAATGAAGCACAAGGACAAGCCTCATTTCTCAGCAGACTAATGCAAACAAACAACCAAGCAAACTCATGCCTAGACACACTTACACACACTCACACACATGTTGGTTTTTGTGGTTTCTGGGATCTCTTCATAGGTGTAATGGTGTTTCTACTGTACAGACTGTATGTGGTATTGTCCTACACTGACTCTACACCTAAAC
>JAUMHI010000040.1:613433-634484 GCA_032359435.1 Enteromius unitaeniatus | reverse complement strand
CTCTGTCTTTGGATTTCCCCTGAACTGTATTGTTTTGTCGGTGATTGACCCTTGCCTGTCTGACCACGGAAAATAAAGTGCATTGCAAATGGATCCTGACGACTCCGTTGATATGTCACAATAACACTACTGATACTGCCTGTTACATTTTTCTTATTTTTTTTTGCATTAAATGAGTACATATAACTTTACAGTAACATTTGTGCCATCATCCAATGGGCTATACTACTGTATACTTTTACAAATATTACTTTTTTATTTAAGTGAACAAAAAAACCCAAAACAATCTTCACATAAACCCATTATAATAAATGTCAAATTTATCTGTGCCTTTAATATAGTGTGTTGTGCGCATTCTAAAGTTAAAGAGAATATATTAAAAGCAGAAATTTGCATTGTGCATTATTTTCAAACTCCATAATTCTTTCAAATAAAGGTGAATGCAAAAAATCTTATCAAACAGAGCCATCACTCTGAATGCCAGCTCCCTCCTCTATGAAATACCACAGGTCTGTATCATCTCATAATTCTGGAAAAGAGGTAGAAAAAGAGGCTGAAAGAAAGTGTCCTTTCTCGGGCAGAGGTCTGTGCTCCGGCCGCTCCCTCACTCGTGTCCTCCATGCCCTTGTCCACATCCTCGCTCTCCCCTGCTGATAGATGATCTCATTTGCAGTAAATCTGCTTGTGTCTGAGCCAGACATGCCAGAAAGCTCTGCCTCCGCTGCTCTACTCATGCTGGGCCTAAAGCCACAACATATGAGCCGCATTTAAACACAGTTTAGAGAGCGCGCTTCCCTTAAAGAGCCAATCGACTTCACAATGACCATGGATGGTTACTGAAAACCGCATAATATCTTCCACACTGAGGTATATGTTGACGCAGTTCCAGTCATTCAGAATGCATTTTGAAAAAGAAAGACTTAGCTATAAGCACCCTATAGACGTGATGAAAATATGGCTTTTATTTATCATTTTATATTATGAGAAGAGAAGATGTTTCCAACAAAAATGAATTTTTCCTTCCACAATTAAAGCTGGAGTAAGGACATTTCTCAGTTGACCCCTCACTGGACTCTTGAGCAGTATTTACTGCTACTCAGTGGCTCTAATTTTAGTGTGGGTGTTGCGGATGAGGGACCCCGCAAACCTACAAAGACTGCCACGAGTCTCACCATGTCACAGCTGATCTTCCAGAGCCATGTTCTGCTGTAGCAGACTCTACCAAGCGTTTTCTGTATTTATCCATCCTATTGTTCTTGCCATTGTGTTTATTATTGCCATTGCCTTGTTTTCATCGTCTTCATTTGTTACTTTGTTTTTTGAATATTTCGCTGCCTGCCCTGACCATTGCTTGGATACTGGTTTACGATTCTGTCTCGTGCTTGGATATATCTGTTTGCTGGTATTTGTACTTTGCCTGTTTTGACTACACCGTGTTACAATAAAGCTGCACTTGGATCTACAACGCTTCATAAATCATTAGGTGTTTTGAGCCAGATACGATGTCTTAATATTACTAAATTTGGCAACATTAATAAAGATACTGCCTCATTATCTGTACTATTTGAAAACTACTTTCAAGAGTGCAGCTTTACGATTAAAGTAATACTTTAAAAAGTCCATGCTTGAAAAAATACAACAACAGTATCTTACAATAGAATACATCACAATCCTCTTTAGGCAAATGCATATGTTTGCTTCATTGCTTCTGAGAAATTAACACACAGGTGGCACATAAAAGCACACCTTAGGAGCACAAAGGACGTTTGTTTAGTCTATCCTTGATGAAGCCTCTACCCTGTTTCGACACAAAAGGAATGTGCACAACAACCGATTACACAACTACAATGTTTAACACACCATCTGGGAGAATAGATTTAAGAGCATTGAAACTGTTTCAAAAAGCACGGCGGAAATATCAAATAGTGCTTAGAATTGCATAACAGCATTCCTTACATTACTGTTGCCATGCTACCTAATAACAATTATCTTCCTGTCACTTTAAATACAGAGCACACACAAAAGCTACCTGCCTGTGCATGACTAAACATTTAATGATAATAAATGCAAAGCTCACAGCTCTGGCACTCATTTGACATTGTAAATTCCCATAATGCTCTTTAAGGCATTCGCTTATAGGAAGTGATGGCATAGCGGAGGCCCACTTCACAGGAGTAATTGCATTTCAAATGACAGCCTCTGCATCTTATTCTTTACGTCTAAAGCCACTAGGAGAAACACAGAGTCGTGCTGAACTCCTCAGAAGTACTGGAGAGGATCCTTCACGGTTAAAAAGCAGAAAAGAAAAGCAGAGCAAAGTGGGAAAAGGTGCTGCCCTTATCACAGGTGATGCTGTCAGTGTCATTAATTTGCTCTGTATCCATGTCTATTAAGAGTAATTGGAGTACTTTAGTTGGAGGATCAAGACAGATGTGTACGGCCTGCGGAGGTGAGGAGAGCTTGGACGCTGTGCCATGGGAGGAAAGTCTTCACTAATCACATCAGAGTCAAAAAAGGACGGAACAGTAGTTAAGTTTAAAAAAGGCTCCCAGCTAACTGAGTGTTAGTTCATTCTGTTATAAAGTCAGCTGGTATTCATTAGCATTCTCAAAACTTAGCACAAGCCTTTAATTATACATCATCATTTTTTTGTGAAACATTTTAGTTGGACATTACTTTAGAAAACATTTAAAAAACATTTCCATAATATTCTGGAAATAATAAAATGAAATGTCAGTAACAAAATAAGGGCTTAAAATAAGGAACACTTCTTTAACTTTGACTTTTTCCCTCAATACGTTCCTAATTTGCTGCTCATTAATATTTGATATAGCGGTTGTTGTTAAGTTTAGGTATTGGGCAGGTTTAAGGATGTAGAATAAGGTATCGGTATTAATAAATGGCCAATATTCTAGTAATTGAATGCTAATAAGAAAGTGGTTAAGAGACCACAAATGTTTTCTTTAATAAACAATAATAAAAATGTAAAAAAATTCAATGTAAAAAAGGACATTTTAAACTTTCGAAGGACGTTCAGAATTGAGAAAAATCATGTTAAAATGTGAATATAAAACTTTTTAAATTATGCTTTTTACAATTATCTTTGTATTACATTGCATTTAATGTTTAATGTCACGCTTTTTTTGTTTCGACCTCTGAATAAAGCCTTTTTTTTCCTCCTTGAATATGAGCTCAAATATTATTTACAACCAAACATTTAAAAAAATTTAATAAATATCAATATATATATATGGGTAGCTGATGTATCAATGTGTCTATGGTGTGACAGACAAATGTAAAAAAAAACTCTAACTTTGAAGATAACTCTGGAGTGAAAATACATTTTTCTCTATTTTTGTTATTTATTTATTTTTATTTGTCAGCAACCCATACTGTATATACATATATGGCCACACAACACAATTTACTATCCGTTGTCCAGCGGTTTAGAATTAAACTTCATTAAACTGATCTTATTATTAATATACTTATGATGTCTTGCACAGATCGTAGCACCTTGTCTACTTGTCCCAGATAATTGTTGATGAGATTCTTTGGTTCCAGGTGGAGTGACTCATTCTCAGCACAGCTCCGTCTGAGTGAACCGTGGACTCCATGGGTCAGTGGCTCCTGTCTGCGCTGAAATCTCTCCCAAAACATCTCACATTTATACGCTTTGTCAACTTTGCAAGATCCAGAATCTGATGAAACGTGGCTCTGATCTGCCATTTCCACTGCTTTGGGTTGAGAAAAGAACAATTATCAGTTCATTAAAATCATAATGTATTATCACATTACTATTATAAAGATTGGGGTTAGTATGGTTTTAATAATAATAATAATAATAATAATAATAATAATAATATTAAAACATTTATTTAGTATGGGTGCATTAAATTTATTGAACGTGACAGTAAAAACTTATAATTTTACAAATAATTCATTTCAAATGAATTCAATACTTTATTATATAAATATTTATTTTATAAATATTACAAATATTCACTTTATTATTATATAAATATTGTGAATATTTCACAATACAGCAAATTTTACTGCAGTTGATGTAATGCATGCAGCCTTTGTGAGCCTAGGAGACTTTTTTCACAAATATTAATAAAAACATACCAACCTCAAACTTTTGAACGGTGGTTCAGGTATTTTCAGGCATATAAAAGCTGCAGTGCAGACTCAGCCTAATGTTAGCTGCTTGGTCTCCAGTGGTAACAAGACGATTAAAAAGCCAGCCTGTACCTGTCTGACCCATGTTATCTGAAGCCATGCTGAGCACAGTTGTGCCTCACTGATATATTGTATGTGCCAAACTGTGTACGTTTAAAATAACAAGCATCTATAGTAACACTTAATATTCAATTACATACATTTCTAATCATATTGCACACCAGGCACAGACTCCCAATATCCAGAATATTAAATAGAACAATAAAGTGTTGAGGAAGCATAATTGCGCAGCACCTTGGCGCTGAGGTTAATAAGGGTGAGTTGGCTGCACTGGGCCCATTAAAGAAGTCCCCTGTGCACTCATTCCTACGGATTCCAGGAAATAAAGTTAACAAGCACTTAGACGGCTTCACAACCTCTATATAGACACCTCAACACTTTAATCGTTTCTACATCACCATTAACGATCAGTTCAATAAAAAGCTCTTTCCCTGTCAAAGGCTAAGCAGGACTTCACTCTGGCTGTTCATTCTCATCAAATAGCTATTTGTTGCTTCCCTTTTAGATCTATAAATATCCTTAATTAGCATCTCCCATAGAGCCTCTCCACCCTTCCAGCAGCAGATTGAACTACCTAGCCATCACTTGGTTCCTACATTCTCGTCTGGTAGCATCACAGTTAGTGCTTAGTAAGTGTTAAAACACAAGGACGCTATATAAAGGGCATCTGCGATGTCTGACACTCACATTTGGGGTTGTTTTTATTGCACAGCGGTCTCGTTTTGGTACAGTTAGCGCTTCTTTAATCGTGCTGCGGCTGGACCTTGTTTGAATCGTTTTCTTTTGATTTTCTCACTATGGCGGATGCTATCAAGTCTCCATCCAGGCCTCAGTACTGTCACGATGTGTTCTGGAGTCCCCTGAGCTGCAGATGGCCCAGCGTAATCTTTAACCAGCATTACGGCCTGCCTCCGTTATTGGACCCTCAAGACCTCAGCTGGATGGAAGGCGTCTTCAGAAGGCTGGGGACGTCGTCTTGGCCTGGGTACTTGCGCACACCCGTGTTCGCTCAGGCCCCAGGACAGCACATGTCTAAGCTGCGGAGGGAGATGAGTGGAGGGGTGTCGGAAGTGGCTGGTGAGATGTGCAAGTGGAAAATTAGCTTGGATGTCAATCACTTCGCTCCCTCTGAGATCACCGTCAAAATACAGGATGGATTTTTATTAGTTGCAGGTATGGGTGATCAAGAGTGCTTTAAAGACATAAACAGACATATTTATTATCATTATTATTATTAATTATATAAATACACACACACACACACACACACACACATATATATATATAATATGGTGTTTCTATATTAAATATAATAAATATATAAATGTACATTCATGCAAAAATATATAAAAAATATATACTGTATGTGCATGTATTTATATATTAGACACAGTGCACATAAAAAATAGTATGTAAACAAACCATAATAAAAGTTTTGTTTGCAAACGATATGTATACTATATGTACTGTATGTTTATGCAATTCCACATTAATGGCAATGTAAACATAAATGTAGGAACCTCCAATTCAGATTGATTGATTTACTGACTGAAAGTTCCATTTTTAAAATAAAAAACAATAATGAAAATATAAAAAGCTCATCTTTGAGCTGAAGTTATTAATTTCTTTAATAATTAATTAATTTATTTATTTTAATCATTCTTTTGTGTTTCCACTTTGATCTAAAGGAAAGCATGAGGAAAGACAAGATGAGCATGGCTACATTGCTAGATGTTTCACAAGAAAATACACGTAAGTGTTTAGTAATAAGTATTACACTTATTATTGCACTGTTAAATAACTGTTCAAATGTATTTTATGTCTGTGATGTGAAAGTGAATTTGTAAAAAATATTTTATAATCATTACTGCACATGATCAGAGTCACAGGATCCTTTAGAAATCATTGTGATATACTGATCCGCAGCTCAGGCAACATTTATTATTATTATAATTGTTATAAATAATCAAAATAGTTGTGCTGCTTGATTTATTTTTACCTTTTTGTTTTTTTAATTTTTAAGGATTCCTTGATGTATAAAAAGTTTTAAAAAGCTAAGCTTTTATGCAAAAGTACTCTGCCTTCTGATCAATTGAATGTGTTCTTGTCTTATAATAATAAGCAATGATCAATAAAAACAGATTTATTTATTCATTTTTTTCTCTCACCACTGCTGAAGTCTTCCAGGTGTTGTTGAAGCTGAAAGTCTCCAGTCGTGTCTGTCCACCGATGGGATCCTTACAGTGGAAGCACCATTACCCAGCATTCCCCTCCCCGCTGATGTCAATATCCCCATCAAGGTATTGATTAGTTCTGACAGCTGTTTAATCTGTAATCACACACTTATTGAAGCTCAGAATTGGACTCGGAGTATTCTGGGCAGCATGCATGCACACTTGTTTATAATGTATCACTATGACATTTAAGTGGTGCTTTCTGTCATTCATGGTGAAACAGCACCATTATTATCATTATTGAAAACTTTTCTTGGTAAATCCATGGGGTAAACACTAACCATTCGTCCACCGGTGCCTAATTGGTTTTGTATAAAAGCTAGACATCGCCAGCAGAGTAACTGTCTCCCAGGAACTATCAGCAAGAAGCTGACAGCAATTTAAGTTTGCAGGGGAAACTAGGGTGAAATACCTATAGGAGAAAATAGGAGAAAAAGACTCATTTAAATTATTATTGCATAGGATGTGGCCACTCAAATTAACTTGGCTTGCTTTAGCAATGACAGATATTGTTAACCCGTTGCATGTCATCATAACAAGCTGCAAAACAAAATGTTTATTACATTAACGCAAAAAGGATTTCAGAAATAATTAGAAGTGTACGATTCTACAATGCCCCGTAAATGTCAAATGCCAAATTTAAAGTCAGTTCATAAATTAATCACCTAGCAATTCCAATTACCAGGCTCATAATTGTTCTAATAACCAACAATGAGATTAAATGCAAGCTTATTTTCCCGCAGGGGACGTATGGCCTTTCTTCACAACCCAGAAAATTAATCATTTTTGTGTACACTGACCCTGGCATTTTTAGGGTCTTGATGTGGCATTTAAGCTCTTGACTTCATTTAAAGACTGTTTCGGATTTGCCACAGGTGGAGGAAACCGCTGGACAAGATGAGCCTCAAACCGAGGCCAAACCAGAAACATTTGAAGGAGAAACTGTCTCAACTGAGCTTCCTGAACCAGACCAGCAGACTGTATCTGAAGTAGATCCATCTAGAGAACCACAACCCCAGTCCATCTCAGAAGCTCCCGCTGAGTCTGGAAAAGAGCGGGTCGCTGAACCCGGAGAAGAGGACAAAGAAGAGGCTTTTCAAGAGGCCACTGAGAGCAGCGAGCGAGACGAAGACAAGCCTCAGGCTCCAGAGACACCAGACACCATCACCCCGGAGCAAGGAGAGCAGGCAGAGGTCATGCAGCCTCAAGAACTGGAGGGCGAAGAGGGATATACAGACCCTGCTGTGACAGAGGATGAGCAATCAACCTCCAGGCAAACCCAAGAGGTGTTCACCCCTCAGCAGGTGCTCCAGAAGGAGATGGATGTAGACAAAATGTAGGCTGCAATATAGCAACATCCCAGCTCTTTCCTTAGCGTTCGAATTTACTGTAACATGCATCTTCTTAGCACTAATAAAGACCTGAGCATAATTGTGCGAAGCTTCTTGTTGTGCTTTACAACAACACTAGATTCATCAGCAAAAGAGCTGAGAAGTGTTTCTGTGGAGGTTGTCAATGTGGCACCTAGTTCACGTTTTGTTTTGCTTCCAGAGAAACTTGAACATTATGTCCCTTAAGTAGTAAATATTGTATAATTCTCATCTAGCTCGGATGGTTATGATTCCAGCGCTTCTTGAGCATGCTCATATTCCTGATTCATTAACCTCAAACCCTGAAAATGATACGATGGGCAAACACATCAGTTAATCAGCAGCGGAGTACCGTTTTCTTCAATATTTTCTGTCCGTGTCCCCATCGAGGAGATTGAAAGCGAGCCAAAGCGTTCGGAATAATCTCCACACTAATCTGTCACCCAATTACCGCCACTGTGCAGAGACAACTCCCATGGAGTCGCTCCCAAAAGCACACAGCCAATCTGCCAAGAGAACACCCAGATGTGATAGAGGACAGAGCACTGAGAGAAACCCAGGAAAGAGTGATGCTTGATTTACTCGACGGCATCAGGAGGTTATATAAGTGGGATAAGCAAACAGGTGTAAAGCTGTCGGAGAAATAACAACCGCTGTATCTGTAATACAGCTCGTTTATTAACTTAACAGATTTGCAGAGAGGAGTAATAAACAAAATGCTTGCTTTCATAAATGTCATTTATTATAAAAAAGCATAGCATACATCACTACACAAAAAGAAAAAAATGCACACGAATAAGAAAAGGCAAAAAAAAGAAGAAACAATAAACAGCGTTGAGAAAGAGCTCCAGCATTTACGGCCGGTTCTCAGAGAAGATCATAGTCCAACGTGATGAATACTCGGATGATTAAAATAGCACTTCCATTTCAACCAGACAAGTTTAGGTTTATATGAGGGACAGAAAGTCCAAACATACTCTGCACAAGTATGTAAACTTTTTACATCTCGCAGTAATTTAGATTGCAACACAAACATGCATTGCGTTGTCTATTTGATCAGAATATGATGAAGCAGTTTAAACTTTACTAGACATTTAGTTAGATGTAAGTTAAATCTTGTGTTGCTCCAAACCTGTATGACCTTTCCACGAAACACAAGAAGACATTTAAAAAAAATTTTGCTTTAAAGAACTTTTTTTTTGTTTATATAGTGAAACTCAAAGCGGTTTGTGTTGCATTGAGACAATAAAGTAATTAATTTTTGGAACAAGAGTAAATGATGAGTTTATTTTTGGGTGAACTATCCCTTTAAATGAATGATAATCGCCCCCTTGAGGACGGAACTTGTCATTGCAATGTTTAACCATTTAAGTACTTGCGTAGAGTATGTTAATTTTTATTACAGAAATTCGTCTGGTCTCATCATATTTTGGTACCTTTCTCTTGACTGGTAGCTCACATCACATTCATTTTTCTTCATTGACGTAGTAACTGAAAGATGCTGGTATTTGATCCAACCATGTACCATGTACGCATTTGATTGATGGACTACTCCCTAGCAGATTAATGACTTTTGAATTAAGTAAATTTATGAAACTGATAAAACTAGATTTTAGCACTGGCTTGGAACAAATACCAAGGCCACGCAAGCTCGCTTTCACTCCCTGGCTGCAAAGACTTCGGCTGAAGCCATACTGGGCTCCTGAGATCTGGCCTCGGGTTCTTCCATGGGTTCTGCGGGCATTTCGTTGCTGTAGAGGTAGTACGGAGGGGTCTGCCGGGCTTCTATGATGAGAACCCCTTCCGGAGACAGAGAGGCAAACACAGTGAGAGGATCCACATCGGACGGGATTCTGTGAAGAAGAAAGAGCAAAATGAGGTTTTCACAGTAATGCCATAAAAAAGCATTTTGGATTCCTCAAAGAACCTTTCAGTAACTTTTACTCTTTCTTAGGGTGAATAACCTTTTAACAAATCTATAATAAACCTTTTTTCATGGAACAATCGATGAATAATGAAAATACCAATGAAGATATTTTGTAAATTGCCAGCTTAACTTAATTTCTGATGAGTAATATACGCATTGCTGATAACCTCAGCACCCTTTTTTGCACCCTTAGATTCCAGATCATATACTGCATAAATCTCAATGTCAAAAAATGTACCTTTATGACTGGCTTTGTGGTCCTGGGTCATGTATCTAGATGCATACCATAATGTTTCACCTTAAAACAGCACTTTTTTGCATTTGCACTGAAACAAAGCCTGAAATGATGTTACAATTTGACAGAGGTTAGCTCAATATTAGCGCAATTGGTATTGCCTGAACATAACATAACCCAGGCTAATTGAGTTTTAACTCAAGTCTAAAGTTGATATTAACCCAGAATCGTGCAATGCGTACTCGGTATATCCTCATTTTGGTTTAATTTCCAACAAACTTGATTTTCTGTGTGGCAGCTTGTGGCTAGAAGATAACTCCCAATGCATTTCGTGGTTTTCATTTAAATGTTCTGCCTGCCATCTCTTGCAATGAGAGAAAGAGAGAGAAAGCGAGCGAGTTCTGCTCCCTCCAGGTGCTGGGCTCAGAAATAGAGTCTGTTGCCAATTATTACAAATCGCCTCCTGATGCAAAGTTTATCACCAGAAATTTCCATCTACACACTTGTCTAATCATCCGGCAGGCAGACTGACTGCAGCCGTTTTAATGAGAGGAGTTCTTACTGTCTGTTTGAATTGTGATGCCTTTAAGCCTGGATTACCATAAATTCATATCTGCTCTATAGAGAAAGGGTGGAACTTGTTTTGAACATGAATGGATGGTGATATCATAGAAAGTCACTTCCTGTCGGCCTTCTTCTGCAAAAAGTCTAGAGGTGGGGGAGCTTTTTTTGGAGATTTAAGAGGGTAATGCTAGATAAAACAATTGTGCAGTGTTCAGCGATATATTACTAAATGAACTGCAAAAGTCAACATGCAAACCTTTCTTATAATTCTTTGCAAATGCAGAAACTCCACTCACATACTGTAGTAAAAAATAAACCCTCATATGTAGCACACTGCCAGTTATTTATAGAGTTTAACTCTAGAAGTTTCTAAACTAAGCATGAAATCCCCTGACAAGCATAAAATATACAAAACGCACAAAACCTGACCCTTTCTAATTAGATTCAATTAGATGTTTCCCCCCTTTTCAACATATTATTAATGATTATGTTTAATGTATTATCATTGTCATGCATTTTTTGGGCTGAAAAACAAAGTATAAAAAGTTTGGATTTTTTGGATTATATATATATATATAATTTCAATATATTTGATATTTATTCCAGTGATGGTTTAAGCATCAGCATCATTACTTCAATTCTCAATGTCTTAGGATCCTTTAGAAATCATTATAATGTGCTTCTTAACATTCTTGAGCAAACCATGATACCTTTTCCTCATAATTCTTTGATAAAGTTTAGAATTATTTAGAATATAGATCTTTGTAAGATTATGCCTTCACTTAAAAGTGTCCTTATTGAATAAAAAAAAATCGCACTGACCCTACATTTTTCGAACAACACATTGTATAAAACTACATTCAATAATAATCTCAGCCTTTAGAAAGAGCGTAAGAGGACACAACAGAGAGAGAGAGTCAGAAAGAGATACAGAGACAAAGAGAGAGAGACTCTGAGCTTTGTCTGTCATCATGGCCAAATAAGGCTGGAAGGTTCCATGCTTGTTGCCAAGCTTCTGTGGAGTTTATATAAACCTTATCTTGTAGCTGCCTTCAGTGGCCTGACGCTGCTCAATCAGCCGAGCAATGCTACAGTTGTCCTGCGCAGACACAGAAACTGAGACTTCATTCAATACCGACAGCTATCAGCTAAAATGTTTAATTAAAAACTGATTATTCTACCCAGTACTTGAGCATGACCTATATCTTCTATAAGAGTATAGTGTCCTTAGCTCAGCAGAATGCTAATGTTTAAAGCAGCTGTGAGCCATTTCGAAATATACCAGCATGACTGAGGTAGAAGAAAGACTTCAATTAGTGTTGAATGTTTGGAATCTTACAATAGGTAACACTTGTTAGGGATTATGGATGTAGTATAAGGTCTTGTAGAAAAAGGCGTTACAGACAGTATGTGCTTAATTCACAAGTTCGTCCTTGCTGGTAATTAACGTGAGCGAGTCTTGTTTGGCGTGCTGACCAGGGAGGATACTCAGGCTGCCGAGTTCCTAACCCTGAGTGCTCCCCCTGGTGAGATCTGGGGAGGAGGTGGGATACTGAGATCGAGATACTGAAGGAAGGGGATCTGTATATTTATAGGGAGATTTGAGATAAGTGGAAGAGACCGGCTATTGATTACCTGCGCAAACTACTCCCGAAATTGGTTTTATAAACAGCATGGTTAATATTCTAGTAATATGCCTGCTAATAAGCAACTAATAGGTGTAAGCAACCGTGTTACCACAATTTATTTTAAAAGTATTTTATGTTCAAGAGGGCGGCATTTATTTGATTGAAAAATACAGTAAAAACAGTAATATTATTACAATGTAAAATAACCATTTTTAAATACTAACATGTTTCAAAATGTAATTTATTTCTGTGATGCAAAGCATCATAAATCCAGTCTTCAGTGTCACATGATCCTTCAGAAATCCTTCTAATATCCTGATTTGCTGCTCAATATCACCAATATTACTATATATCATATTATACTGTATTATCCTACTCAATTTCTACTTATTATCAATGTTGCTTAATACTTCAAACTGTGATTTTTTTTTTTTAAAGAATTATTGTAAGAGGAAATACAGGGATTATTGTGGAAATCTTTTATATCGTTAAAAATATCATCACTGTCACTTTTGATGAATTGAAATTTAAATAATAATAAAAGAAACTTTCTGGATTTGCCAAACTTTTGACTGATAGTGTGCGTCTCTTGTGTTAGAATACTAAAATAGTGCTGCATTTGTTCAATAATTGAATTTCTCTTCTTTCTTAGAGTTTCTTTCTTGGTCTCTGTCAGAGGCACGGCATGGTGACAAAAAACTAAATAAATAAAAAAGGGGAAAAAATCAAATCACTATGTCGCTTAATTACTGCAGGCATCAGAGCCACAGGATATGTTGTCAGAGCCTAACAAGAGGTTCCTTTTCCATTTTATCTTCCAACTTTGATTCTTTTTCTCTGCCTCTACCATTCAATTTGACTCTGAAGAGCGAGAAGAAAGCCGAGAGGTTGGGGTGGGTGGAGGAGTGGGAATGCTTTGTGTCGCTTTAATAACTCCGAGTGACATTCCTCATTTGCTTCATCATTCTAGAAGCTTCCAAATCAGAAGCCTCCGGAAACTTTTGATGCAATCGTGATACTTACTGAATTTTCTTGGTGAAGTTTTTGGTAACAATTCCACCCTCGTCCTGCTTTTCCTCGTGCTTCCCTGGTGAAAAGACATAAAAGTGGTGGTTAACGCAGAGATCGATGTCTTCTGCAGCTTTTATAGATGATGTGTAGAGAGCTGCTTTTGCTTTAAATACAATGTCAATATACACAGGTATTACAGACTGCTCATGAAAAGCTATAATGTTTCGCACAGAAGTGTAACCTTTACCACACTGACATTAAATTAGACCCAAACAGGTTTGTAGTCTAAGACTTTCTGGCCATATTGGGCTTTCTCTGTTGAAGTCCCTTCAGGTTTTACAGTCATTGTGAAGGCTACACTATATTTTGTGCTATTTCAAATGAAGATGGCCTGTTTAAAAGTCTCTTGGCCTCATTCTCTGCAGCTGTTGGTCACTAAATGCCAGTCATGCCTCGCCGCGGCCCACATATCTACAGTAACTGGCTCTTCAGAGAACACTATGGGCATAAACACATTTGATTGATTACCCTTCAGTCAATGCGCAGCTAATATGACAGTTTAACATGTATGTGAATGAAAGGACATTTTGAGAGCAAAGATTTTCCATGTTAATATATTAGTGCTGTCAAATGTTTAATCACATCCAAAATAAAAGTTTTTGTTTACGCAATACACACATGTATTTATTTCAGAAAAAAATACTATGTTATTATATATTATAACATAATATATATTACTATATATATTAAATATATTTATATATAATATAAATTATATAAATGTAAATATTTCAAAATTATATACATGCATGTGTGTGTATTTATGTGTACACTAACATATATACACAGCACACACACACACACACACATATATATATATACTGTATATACGAAATGTTATTTCTGCCACATTTTTCAATATTCATTGTGAGTTTATATCTTAGAATGCTTAAAAGTTTACAATTTTTACTTTTTTCCTCATAATTCGGACGTTTTTTCTTCTAATTGCACATTTATATTTTACGATAGCTAGCTGACATGTTGACATCTGTTTACATATTACAATTGGGACTTTTTTTTGTCTTATTTCTCAAATTTGAAAGCATATCTCACAATTACGACTTTTTTTATCACAATTGCGAGTTAGGTTATAAACTTGCAACTGCAAATCTGAGGGTTTTTTATTCCTTCTTTTCCTCCAAATTCTGTTTCTACATCTGAAGGTTGTGACTTTTTTCACAGTTGTTAGAAATAACCTCAGATTTGGGAAGAAAGTCAGAATTGCTGGGAAAAAAGGCTGAATTATGAGAATAAAACTTAAATAAAATACTGCAACTTTGTTTGATTTTCAAGGTGTTTCAAAACTGGTCACCAAGGCATTAAAACATAGTGTGGTTCACTTTGATATCTGTGTGTGACGCTTTTAGAAAGAGGTTGTGTGACGTGGAGTGTGACTGAGTGACCCAGCTGCCATACCAACACAGTGTTTCTAAAAATCCCTGGCTCTCTCCTGAACTCTGAACTTGTGTCCTGCTGTCACAGTCAACAAATATAAAGTATTTCTGGAGCAGACAGCAACTGCCCTTTGCCCTTTCCGCTTTATAAGTTTAGCTAAAGAACTTTAGTCATTAAAGAGAGAAAAAAAAAACGCAAAGGAAGACGTGCGGTGTGGGACTCTGTTTGAGGTCTAATTCAGTGTGTTTATGTGAGTGATCCTCAAGGGATCTCAGCAGGTGGCTGATTACAAGAGATTTGCTGGTAATGTGCAAGTCATGCCAAAGGCCTTCCATTCTCGAACCACAGTCGAGAGACAGCAGCACGGATGTATGGAATAAACGTATGGAGCCCATAAGGGCATTATTTTTCTTTTTATATTTAATTAATCAATTAAATATTGTTTGGGGGAAGCAGAATTAAAGTTGCATATAAAAATAAAGTAAAATAAAATGCCTTATTATTTAATTGTTGTGTTGGTAATATCACTTAAAATTGTAATTGGTAAACAAACTTAGAAAAGTATAACTCATACTTAAGCAGTTGTGAGCTCTACGCAAACAAACGAATACATACATAAATTAATAAATACATCTGAAAAAAATAAATATACTAAAAGAGTTAAATACTTTGCAATGAATAAAAAGAAAATGTACCAAAAAAGATACTAAAAGAGTGTATGTAAAAAAATAAATAAATAAATACTTGAGCGAAAGATTATTTATTGTTGTGTGAAAAGAGGCCTTATTAAGGTATATGATAACCAAAAATGTATCAAATAATATTATGGCAATAAACAGTTTTTAATATCATGTCTCCTTATCAGTTTTATTGGTTGTATTGTATATATATGAATTTATTTATTTTAGGCTAGGCAATATGTAATACTTCACTACAAATCCAGTCATAAGGGTAAACTTTTTGTTTTCTTTGAGAGTTATACATGATCTGAAAGATGAAATATTCCATTGATGTATGGTTTGTTAAGAGATACAACTATTTGAAAATATGAAATCTGAATGTGTAAAAATAAATAAAAAATATTGAAAGGAAATTTGCTTTAAAGTTACCCAAATAGTCAAATAGTTCTTCAAATAGTTCTTAACCATTTTATATATTTAAGTTAAATTTACAAAATATATTTCTGGAACATAATTGTTATTTAAATATAACCTAATCCTTTTTTGGCATGAAAGAAAAATCAATAATTTTGACCCATATAATGTATAATATACCCGTGGTATTTATGCTCCAGGATCACACACGTTATCGATTCCTCATGCTTCTCAAAGTTCAGATGTGTTTTCTCACCTGACACCTCTACAAAACCCTCTTTAGTTTTGACATTAAGCTCCTCAGGACTGAAGCTGTGCACATTGACGCACACTTTCCACGGCTCGTCTGGGTTGGTGAGAGGAGCGCTGGATCTGCGCGGAGCCTCGCTGTATCTGGAGCTGAAGCCCCGCGGGAAGCCCGGGCGCAAGGGGCCCGTCCACGGCGCGTCCAGACGGGTGCTCAGTCGAGGTCGTGCCCAGCCGGGCCAGTCCATAGATAATTCGTCGTGAAAAGGTGGCAGTCCAAAGTCATCGTCCATAAATCGAGACGCGAGCGACTGTTCACGAAACGGATCCCTTGGAATCCTCTGTCGGTTGCCCATAGTGTAGTAATCCCCTTCTGCCATGGTGAAACTAGGAAAAAAAGTGACTTAAGAAAACTTTTCACGTTCAAATCGTCACGTTCCTGTTAAAAGTCCGAGATTATTCAGTTTGAAAAGGTCTCCAGGCGCGTAATTACGCACCCAAGTTTACGCGTAATACTGCGCTCATGTAGGACTTCTAGAAGTTTACTGACGATGTAAGCTCTTTCCACTGGTTTATATGTGATTTACCGGTCTACAAAGTCCAGAAAGTGCTCGGCGGCACACGACAGCTGACCGAAGACCCTCCCTGTCCAAGTTTAGACCCCGGGCTGTGACTGGCTCCACCGGACAGCGACTGGTCCAATCTCACCCTCCCCCAGATGACTCATTCACTTCATAATAGAAAACGACTCACTCCTCAAGGCCAGAGAGGAGTCACACACGCATATGAAGAACACTAATAATGTTCTAAACACGAAATGTGACGAAATGCAGCGGTATCTGCTTCTCCTTCATTCGTCATGAAGATTAAAGTTGAAAGATGAGCAGGAAAAACATGCAACAAGTTATATTTCAGGATGACCTGTATCTGCTAGAAAGTATGCAGTGGCCCAAAAAGAGTCACTTTCAATGTCATGAGACAACAAAATATCAAACCAACGGATAATAACAGAAATATAGTGCTTTTCTTACAGAATATATGCACTGCTCAAAAAACACAAAGGGAACACTTAAACAACACAATTTAACTCCAAGTCAATCACACTTCTGTGAAATCAAACTGATCATGTTTGTGTGATTTTGTTGTCAGCACATTCAATTATGTAAAGAACAAAGTATTTAATAAGAATATTTAATTCATTCAGATCTAGGATGTGTTATTTTAGTGTTCCCTTTATTTTTCTGAGCAGTATATATATATATATATACTGTATATATATGACCTTATTTGCAACCACATACAAATAATAGAATATGTATGTGTATATATATATATATATATAATGTAATATGTAGATGCACTCAATTTGCAAAAGGTAACTGTAGAATTTTGCGCATAAGTAAATCCAACATTTCAATATCAATATTTACACTTTTTAGTTTATATTTCTACTTCTACTTTTGTTTTTTTACATAGTTTGCACTTGTCATGGCATTCATTGTGGACACAAAATAATTCCAATGTACAGGGAAACCTTTTCTTTATGGTGCACATGACAATAAACCTGCAAATATCAGCACTTTGGGTGACTCATCGTACCCCACTATACAAAGAAATATCTTCAGTGTGAATAAAGGAAGCAAAATACTGGGTAAATTAATTAGATGAATAATTTATTTAGAACTCTTCGAATATCATTACATATTCAGACCACAGAGAACTAGTCATTCATTTACTTTAGCAAGGGAGACATTGATATTCTTGTGCACATAGACAACAGTGTATATACATTGTAGAATAGGGGAAACTGGGGAATGTTCTTGACGTAATCTTCCTGACTGACCTCCTGCGTTGAGAATTTTAACATTGCGCTAAAACACCTTCACTGCTCATTTGGTGCGAAAATAAACAAATTGCTCATATTACAGGTCGGTTTTGCAATTACAGAAGCCAGATTTGGTGAAATAGTTTGGATTCATGGCAACACTTTTGTTTTCTAGATTAAATTATGTAAATGAGAAAGCCAGCATTGTAAACAGTCAGTACCATGACTCCATCTCAATAAATAAAGCCCATGCCTAATATTGCCGCACTAAACGTTGGCATATTTACACAATGGATTTACATAATCATTTACTAAACTCATTTACGGTTCGAGAAGAGAAAACAAGATGAATTTAACAAGATAAAACATTTGTGGTACACTTCAAGTTTTTCATCTTTCATCTACAACTTATTATCTGTACAAGTGTCAGAACTCACAACAGTCAGACAGCTAATAAAATACAGTGCATAGAGATCACCATGCCTTCATTTAACAAGCACTCCAATAGACTTCATGACACAGAAACAAAGAAGCTGCCGTCATCTGTCATGATGAAGGTGATGATTTTTACACGTCGTTTCATCAAACATCATGGCACACCAAATATATATCTTTGATCCTTAAAAAAAAAATCTTGGTCTAGTCACTCCGACTGATTTCTCCTGACAGGCCTCTTCCTTTGTCCCGGTCTGTAATAATTTCTACTTTACGTGTAATCGATAAATATGCTTTTGTAAAAGATTCATATTCATAAACATCACTGTGTGTGATTTCATTAGGATCTTTAAACTGTGGGCTTTTGAGGGAAACGGTCAGAAATAAATGACACAAGTAAAAATGTGAATTACCTTATAAATAATTCAAGAGATCTAAATAATAAATATTCGAAACACACTATCAGAAATGATCACAAAACTGAGCAATAAAAGAATAAATAATTTTAAAATAATACAAAATGTATACAGCTCATTATAATAATTAATTATAGCAGTGCTTTGAATCTCAGAAACAACAGGGCCTCTTCTTTGCTCCCTCGAATCCTACAGATAAAAATATCTTTCTGTTTCTTGAGGTCTGCGTGATTAATATGTACGTTAACGTATTTGGTACGGTTCCCACGAGTGGAGCACATCCGCTGCATTTTGATTGTCCACCATCATCTCCATCACAGCCAATGACATTTGAATTGTTTTCCAGTTCAACAGAAGATAAATAAAGCTGGCATTTGGGCTGATGGGGTGTGCGTTTGCCAGTGGGGCCGATCTGGATGGCACATTTTTCAAAGCCAAGGTGCGGGCAACACAGAAGCAATAAATCTTTCCCCTCAAGCGCTTTTGACGTCTCCTATAAAAAAAGAACACACTAGAAAAATACAATAGATTCATACATGGCCAAGGCTACGGCACCCTGCGCTTCCTTTTATCTACTATGTGTGTTTTGATAAACGACTAACAATATCCTCACACCTATGAGCCAAACAAGTTATAGCAGAACTCACAGATTGAATCTCCTGGTCCGGTCTTTCCTACAACAGCAGGCTTTTTGATTGATAGACAAGTTTTCCTTTGAGCAGGATGGATGAAAGCACACAGTTTAGTACACAACAATATGGAAAGCTTCAGTCTTATCTGACACTGAACAGATGATCCTGTCACTGCCTGGTGTTCCACGTCTAAGCACAGCGTGTTCTCAGCGCTGCTCCATTTCACTTCCAGTTACAGTGAGATGGGGTCCTGGGATTGCGCTGTAGCTCAACTTTCTGGCGTCTGGTCCTTAGCGCCGGGCTCGGCTGTAGCTCACTACTGAGTCATAGCTTCTGCTCCGACTGCGACTGCGTCTGCTGTACATAGAGCTGCGACTGTAGCTCCTGTACGATGAGTACGAGCGACTGCGACTGCGTGAGCGACTGCGAGTTCGACTGAGAGAAAACAGACGCCAGGACAGGAGGCTGGAGGACCGGCTGCTGACCGAGGGACTGGGGCGGTAGTATGGGATCGGCCTCTTTCTGGCACTGCGCAGGAAAGAGAATACAAACGATCATGTGTTAATACATCATTCTGGACATAGCTGAAGTGAGCAGCTACTAAAAAAAGGTCGATCAAAACTATCTTTTATTTTACATATGCAAAAGTGTTAAAAACAGACAAAAAAGCAGACGTTTCAGCCCATGCTTTCTTCAGTGCTCATGAAACCAACATTTCACTTTCGTTTTTTTACTGTCACACTAAAACACTTTGCACCTTGTCACTTTTTCACTTTCTTCTCATCTCACACGATTCTAACATGCAAAAAGACATGCACATTATCAGCAAAAATGCATTAAACTAATGAAAAGTCACAGCCAAAAGGATTTTATAAAAGATACAAGACATTAATAAATAATATGAACTTTCATTTTATCAAAACTAATCAAGATCTCTACAAAATATTGAACAGCACAATATTACAATATCATAATATTGTATATTAATATTAATATAATAATATATGAATACTATTACGATACGTTACTTTATCACTTGATTTTACTATTGTAATTTGTAAAAGTACTATTGTAAAATTAATATTTTTGTATATCTTTATACTTTGTCATGATTTTTCATTCCTTTCCCATGCATGTTGGCATTTTTTGGCAAAAAAATAAATAAAAAAATAAAATAAAATACATAATTATATACAAAATACAAAAAAGATCTACTTTCACACAGCGAAACACAGCCAAATGGCTATTTTTATTTAGGCTCACATCTATAAAAATGGGCTGATTTCATTTCCACTGTAAATAGCATCTATGGCAGGGGTGTCCAAAGTGAATGCAGCAGTGAATGAATTTCAAAGCGGTGACTCACGTGAAGCGCGCTGCAAGGACCGCGATTCGGTCTAAAGACAGCGCCTGCGCGAGCTCAGATCAAACGCGCTACTCGTCTCGATCAGGCGAGAACAATCCTCTGCCATAGACGCTATTTACAGTGTAAATGAAATCAGTCCAAAGTGTAAATAGTAGCTAATTAGATTTATAATGGTGACAGATACCAGTATTGTTGTATATGCTGGATGTGATTAACATAGAATGTAAATTGGCCTATTTTATATTTACATTAAGAAATAGCCTGTATGCTGCCTTATTGGGGCTAAAGCTCTCTATAATAGCCCTTTACCTCTAATCAAACCACAGACTCCATGGTGAATTAAACTAGAGTTTAATGCAGAAATGCAGATG
>JAUMHI010000040.1:551074-601920 GCA_032359435.1 Enteromius unitaeniatus | reverse complement strand
AAGAGCAGAACTCTTTTGCATTAAAATATATTTTATTTTAAATAATTTATATTTATTTAAATTATATATATATATATTACAATTTTAGATTATATTTATATTATGCATTATATTATTAGAAAACATTTTTAATATACTTTGCAATATTACAGATTATGAACAACAATAATCAATACTTCTAAAGTATTTATTAATCATACTCAATACTAATTTCAGCATTTATTACTGCATTATTAAAATCACCAGTTGTGTTTATTAACATTAGATAATGCACTGTGAGTGAATTTGAACTAACTATGAACAGTTGTATTTTTATGACCTAATGATAACAACGATTAATGAATACTGTAATAATGTATTGTCCGTTGTTTGTTCATGTTAGTTAATACATTAGCTAATGTTAACAAATGACACCTTATTGTAAAGTGTTACAGATACACTATGATAAAGTATGTTACAGTAACAGAAGCGTATAATAAATAAGTAAACAAAAAGGAATTGTAGACATATTGTAACGCTGCTCGGACAAGATGAGGCAAACACAGGAAAGGACCTATCTGCAAGAGTTTAATAAGATTTAAGTAATCCAACACAGGTACGTCCAGGAACAGAGATAATGGCAGGAAGCAACCATTACAGACATGTAACTACTGACAAATTCAAAAAGAAAACAAGCCTGGCTTTATACTGGGGCTGAAGCAATAAACTAGTTAGTAACCAGGGTAACTAAAGGCTTTTAAAGTAAATGAGCTGAGAACCGTTTGAGAACTATTGTCATTAAATTCATCATGTGATTGGATACTTTACTTTTGGACACACTGTTAATCGTTTATTTATGCACTTCTGAAAACTAAGATTAAATGCAGCATGAAATTGTTCTATCCAAACAGCATGATATTGTTTTTCTTTCGTTTTTAGCTGACCTGTGTCTCCTCCTCTTTCTCTGTGACTTCTTCTTCTTTTTCTTTGCTTTAGGCACCGGCCGAGGGGAAAGATCATCAAAAGAGACACTGGAAAAGCAAACACAAGAGGGAACACATTTTTCAGAATCTGTTTCTGTTATTTTCGTTTTATAGGTCATGCAAAGACAATTATTCAATAGCAAGAACTTGATGAATAACCAGTCATTCACTGTAAGCAAAGGTCAGGGATGAGTAAATCAAACGCTGATTGATTTCAAACCATACAAACCATACATGGCATAGAGTTTCTAAAAAGGAAGAAGTAGACAGCTGTATATACAATTATTTTTCCATGCACTGAATCCACTGTTCTAGCAACACAAGCTTATTGAGAGAGAGAGAGAGAGAGAGAGAGAGAGAGAAAGAGAGAAAAAAAACATGTCTGTGCCAGCATTTCAGCAAAATTACACACTTCTCGTAACAGCGTCAAAGTGAAATGTCCAATGAGTGGAGCTGTTCTGTTCTGTTTAACCCGAAACTGATGAATGTGAATTTAGCAATACTCTATTAAATTGGTTGTTTCATGGCTGTTCAGAAATGAAACATCCTGCGTGCTATAACATTAAAAAAAGTTTATGCGCTAAACCGATGTTAACTGAAGCAAAGATGATATTAAAATGCACTTGCTGAAGCAATAATTCTATTTTCAGCTTGTTTGTCTGTGAGATCTTTAAGCATGATTTGTGTTTCACAGGATGCAACTCTGTAGCAGGTGCTTGTTTGAAAACCTGGAATTGCTTGCGTAATATATTGTATATGTGTGGGTTGTGCTCCGGCTCGGCTCCAGCGCGGATGAATCTAATGCGAATGCGTAGCTGTCAGTCACCTGTACTTAGTTATCACAGATTCTAGCCTATGTCTTGGAATACGTGACCAAAATAAGAGTATTCACTTTGTAATGTCATCTGAACAAATAAAAAGTCTGCCACTTTGTTCTAACCAATTGAGAAGGAAAGCATTACAATAAATCGGGCTTTCATCGGTGATTAAATCTAAAGGTCGGTTAATTATAATTATTATTGTTCATCTCTAATTTCATAACACTCAAAATTCATATTAAGAAATACTTTCAACTCAAAAAACAAACTATGCCTCCTTTTACAAGTCTTGTGTAATCCCAGGCTATCTGTAATAAGGAGCACATTTAAAACCAGAATATATAATTTAATTTCATTCATATGTTTCATGTTTCATCCACCATCTAAATTATTTAATTATTCCATAGGCTATATATGATCCGTCTACTGTAAGATTCTCACATACTACTGTTCGGGACTGCTTCTTTATATTTACAGACGTGACTTAATGACGCAAAGCCATGCTCGAATTTCCCACAAAAACCTACCCATACCATTTAAACTAGAAAACATTATTATAAGTTGTGAATCGAGCTAAAGGAAGGCGATTGAACACTGGCTGGTTATGTACTTGATCAAAAATGGATTTTAATGGAGTTTAAACCCAAAAAAAGTTATGGACTGCAACTTTAATCAATAATTAGTGTTTTATTGGGACTAGTGTAGATTTCTGCTGCAAACTGCAGTGAATTAAATGTATGGTTTTGGGGAGTTAGGTAGAGGCACATTTTTTCCATGAGCCTATGCTGGCAACCCGTCAGCCAAAACATCTCAATTCTTAAGAACAGAAAAGGCACTTGGAGAAATAGAGGTTAAAGAGGAAGGATGCATCAAAGACAGAAAGGAGAGAAAGAAATAGAAAGCTGCATGCTTGGACAGGTAGATGACAGGCAGCTTTTAAAATCAATTTACTTTTAGCAGCAACACTTCTGCAACAACAAAGCAGAAGATCAGAAAGAATGGACGGCGCGTCCTCACTGAGCAGGACATGTGTGCCGTTTCAAAAGCACAGAGGTGTCACCTCAAATGCATCTTTTAAAGGCAATAACATCGACGGAAGTGCAAGGAAGGATTTGAAGCTTAACAGAGAGACACCACACTGCATCTACTTCTGAGAGTCTTGATTCCTCGGGAAAGCAATTCAAGTGCAATCATCAACAGTGAGACATTTATATCACACGTTTTCAATGTTTACTAAAGCACAGGGCGCAACTGTTATTATTTTGATTGCAGCAATGGCACACCACCCTCATTCCATCAGGAACAGCAGAAGATTCAATCAAAAGTGGGCGTGAAACGCTTTACCCAAACCACCAATATTGCAGATTCAAAACTGAAGGGAAGTGAGTTACAAGCATTTTTCCAGCTAATTGCAAAGGTTACATTTACGACTCCCCAAACGAAGGGGATTTATCAAATATAAAGAGCGGATATCTGGAATGAACAAACACTATTCCCACTGCCCCTATCTTATTTAGCCACATCAAATAATGTCCTTCCATCACTTTTAATCCCCCAAAAATCCATTAGATGCTTCAAAATCCCCAATCTGTACCATTCAAACACTGATAAGGCCTGTGGAATGGAACAGCTGACCTCTATAATATTTTCAAAGGCAGATTTTCTGATACTGACCCTATTTATATCAAAGAGACTCATTTTAGCTCACTATATTAAGCTTAAAATGCTGAAAGAGCTTGCCTCGTAAGGGTAAGGGTAGAAGGGAGAGAACACTGCTTTTCCTCTACATGGAGGTATGTGTACACTCTTTATACGGTACACATACACATCAAAACATCATGAATGACATGCATCAGACAGGCAGCAATGAAAATATAAAGCTTTACAGGATATCCATGACAAATACACATGACTGGTGCAGGTTAAAGGAATGATGGCAGCGGCAATGAGATTTCCTTCTTGCGGCACATCGCTACAGCAGGATAATAATATTTCATAGACACAGGGGAGTGCTGTCCGTGACAGTCGATGAATTACAGACTGTTGTAGCTTTGGCTTTGCCCAGCCAGTCAGTGATTCAATATGAGCACTGAGAGAAACCATTTAGATGGATCAAAACACAGACGGAGAGCCATGCTGGCTGCGCCGGATGCTTACGCGCTCTCCGAGGGTGGAAAAGGCTGTTTGGTGTGATATAGGAAGGCAGTTGCTGCGTTAGCATGTCTGAAACGCATTAGAAGCTGATTAGTAGGAAAGCAAGTGCCATTTCTGCTTAATTAAGAACCTTTGTCTCATATTACACCCTCGACACAAAGGCACATACACACACACACACTCACAAGCACACGCCAGCACTACAACAGTCCAGGATTTGTACGGTTAATTTTGGCCCTGCCCTTTTTCTGGCAGAGTAAATGAGATTTGGTGGGGGCAGAATATAGCAAAATACAGAGAAGTCACATATTCTACAGCACAAGAATCACAGTAGATCACAGTGTTATTCCGGTTGAGATACACTATTCATTTTCTGTTGTGTCATTGTTTTATATACATCTACATTGTGTGTCTACATTGTTGTTCTAAATTTTTATTTCAATTTTAGTCATACATATGAAAACTGCAGCAAACTGAAAGACGAAAGGAGAAATGCTGATCTGGCAGATATAGGCCTAGCTGTTTATTTTAATAAATTAATGTTTGTCTTACTCATATTAAACACACATACGTGCATGGTGAGATCTTTCTCCATACTTTTCAAATTTAATTGTGTGTTTTTCACCATTTCTGGTGTTCACATTAAACGTCCAATGAATTAAGTGCAAGATGAAAATGAAAAACTATGAGTTTTTGTTTGACATTGCTCCCAGTCCAGTTGGGTTTGATTTAAATAAAGTTACACTTTAATGATTAATGGTAACACTTTACAATACGGTGACTTTTTTTTTTACATTAATTAATGTATTAAGTCACAAGAACAAACAATATATTCATTACACTATTTATTAATCTTTTTTAATAATAATACACTTATTATATACAGATACATTATATAAAATACAGATTACTGTACATGTTAGATGACAATAACCATGATATAAAAAAAGAAACATTGACATAAGCTTTTAAAGCTACAACGCTTTAAACAACATAAAACCTTTTTTTGAAGAGCTACAGTATACACAAAATAAGTGAAAAAAGATCAAACCCCCCAAAAACACAATAAAAGTAATCCAGCACCAATAATTATTTGGTTGACTCTCCAGTACAGTAGGTGGTGGAACTGAACTTTAAAGCTGTTTTATTCCTGTCAAAAAACAAGACAAGGCATTGTGTAGTTACTTCTGCTGTACAAAATCATGTTGTCGGAGATGACAGACTAAAGCAATACACTCAGCCCACACCTGTTCATTTGTCACTGCGTGCCTGATTTATTGGTCACAAAAAGACAACAATACAAGCCTGAGTTAAAGATGAATATTACAAATCGTTTATTTTCCCCTTCATTTCTACAGATATTGGGCTATTATCATTATCATAAAATCTTTTGGCCATGAGTACGGAGTACAGAGATGTACTTGAAAGACGAGGAGCTCTGGTTCAATCCTGTGTAACTACTCTTCAACAAGTTGAAATGGTGCGGTTGCATCAACAAATGCTTTTTATATCAGTTTTGGGTCAGGTAGGTTTAGGGTTGGATTTGGTGTAGGGAATATTTCCAACATGATTCACTTTTAGCGACAGTCCACGAATATTTAAATTCTGAACCAGCCAATACATACCTATATCAATGTAATAAAACTGTGCCAGGGTTCACATATTGAATGTTTTAGCGCTACTCAGTGGACAATTCTTTTTGAAACTGTTGAAATGTGCAGAAAGGTGTTGCATAAGAGGGACATAGGTTGACACTTTCTGCAGCACTGTTTGGCCCATTGACTAATGCGAATCTCACAAAGACATGTGCTTTTTATTCAGCTTGCTGGTTCGCTGTCCAGCTTTGAAAGTCTTTCCGTCAGTTTCAGTCGACCTTGAATACGTACAGGTAACGAACACACCCCTAATGGCCACCATCACCTCAGCTGTCAGAAGGAACAGCACGGAGAGGGTCGTCTTGTGAGTTAGACCGAATACTGACACACTCAGGAGAATAGACAAGGTTAGAGAGTTAAAAGGCTGTCAACATTGATAACTGACATTTCACTGAAGGCTTCAGTGCTATTTACATTGCCTGCACTGCTGTACTTACCTTTATGCTTCAGAGATAAAAAACCCCCCAAAAAACTAAATACCGAGGCTTGTTGTCAAAGTTATGAAAGCAAAAGTGTGCAAGACTAAGACGGCACAGAGAGCCTTCGACTACTGACACACACTCCATCAAACCACTGTCAGGTCTAATAAAAGACTTTAAACAGAAGGGTCTTCCCAGAAGGACAGAGGGCTTCTATTTAAACGTCACTTTACTGACAGTGAAATTGACACCATACAATACGACCTTCCACATCTGAGATGTTTCTTTTATTTGGATGCGAAAACAACTGTATGTGTACATGATTTAGGATTTCTCAGTTGTTGCGATGAAGCAAAAGAAAGCTGTTTGTGGATTTCAGAGCTTTAGCTTGATCTTTTGATCTTGCATTGTTGCTGTATGCTTGATTATAAAATCTCAACCCCCCCTTAAGAAAATGCCTTTGCATCTGCCGTTCTCTTGCAGAAAACAGAGCATGAACTCACCTAGAGATTAGCATGTTTGAGATAACACTCCTCCCTGTTTTACATACTGATGCACTGCTCGTACCTCGCGTTATCAACAACACTTTGAAGGTATCAGCAGAATTACACCGTTAAGAATCCAATGCTGAATCAATTTCTTTCACCAGGTGGAGTTTGAATTTTGGTGCATGGGAAGTAAGAGGACCCCATAAAAAGACACGCGTGTTAAAAATTCCAGCAACACCTGAATGTTTACACTGTGGAGAGGAGATAAGAGTGTTTGTGCCTGCCTCGCTTTAAAGTTTGGGGTTTCTAATTCATGCTTATAGAGTGAGGATGTGGCTTAGAAGTGGATTCAGTGCTGCATATTTTCATACGTTTGATCTTCTCTGGGGTCAGAAAAAAATAAAAAATAAAAAATTACATTTGAATAGATTCATTTATACAAAGGTTCTGTGGCTGAATTGTGCATTTTCAACAGCACATGCTGTTTTCGAGAGCTTCAAAGGCAGTGGAAACAGCTATCTTACTTTCAGAGACAAATAGTTTCTTTTCTAGAGCACCAAATGCATGCTTTGCATTGAAGTGTTTACTCCTAAGCATCTTTGATGAAGATGAGGCACAGCTTTAGAGGATACAGACCTGCGAGCTCGACGGTGGCTGTGGCGTTTACGTCCTCTGCGCTTCACGTGCCCATTTTTCTCATGGCTTTTTGCAACTGCGTCTTCCGTTTTGGCTTTCTCCTCATCGTCTTTAGGTGCTAGGCTAACTGCTGTCTCCAATCTGGAAAAAAAACAGGGCAACGCAAATTCTTTAGAATCAAATATTTTCAACAGGTTGTTAAGTACTATGTGACCCTGGAGCAGAAAATCAGTCATCAGGAGCACAGATATTTGTAGCAAAAGCCATTGCATTATTCTTTTATGCCAAAAATCATTAGGATATTAAGTAAAAAGTATGTTCCATAAAGCTATGGTGTAAATTTCCTACCATAAATATATCAGATATGCATTCTCTTGGACAGCTTTAAAGGTGATTCTCTCGTATTTTTTTGCAACCTCAAATTCCAGATTTTCTAATAGTTGCATCTCAGCCAAATATAGTCCTATCCTAACAAACCATACATCAATAAAAAGCGTATATAGTCAGCTTTCACATCTCAAAGAAATTTCTATTTCAATGACTGCTTTTGTGGTCCCTTTTTTAACGTTTCCCTTTAGTAAAGTTTTGGCAGCTAATATGCATATAGCTCAATAATAAAATTTAAATGCATTGCTCTGAAGGCACTGTATTTGGTTTTTCAGCTTATAAATGCACTCATGCTTGAGGAAGAAGGTTGGGTTTGGTTTTCTGCTGAGAGACATTGAGCATTTACATGTTTGTCTCCTAGACCTTCATAAACGCAGAGGTCATCTGCTCAGCATTCAAATGAGGTGTCAACAGAGAAGCCTTTATTTACACGCCTCAGTTGAACTGACATTTCTGAAATTATTTGTGCGTATCCCAAGGTTGTAAGGCGCATAGTTTGGCCTCATATCTGGTAATCTTTCTGTCCATGAAGTACAGGGGAAAGGGTGATATGTGTATCATTCATGATCTGATATAAAAACTGAAAATTTCACACTCAAGTCATTGCCAAATATATTTTCCATGTTGCCTTATAATTCGCTGATTGCACCCGGCCAGGCTAAAAAATGTAATAATTGGTTTACATGAAAACTGAATAATTCACTTAATACTTAGCTGAGTTCCAGGGACATCTCTGTCATATATATTTTATGTGAAGTGTACATATTTTTGATTACTTGTATAGACAGTGAAATGTAAAATGTCAGTGTGTTCACAGCCTTAATTTTTGGATGTACAACTTACACTGAAAAAAAAAGTCCTTTTCTTACATTTCTTGAATATCTAAAACCTCTTAAATCACGAAGGATAATCATGTAATCTAATAATCAAAATAATATTGTTTTCTGTTTGAAAACAATCAATGCTTATCCCATTTGCAGATTACATTGCTTGTTCTAAGGAAAACTGCACTTAATTTAGACTTGTTTAAAAAAACAAAACAAAAAAACAAGACAATAAGTATTAATTGTCTATAAATTCCTTCCTGATTTTGGAATTATGCACATTTTAGTTGGAAACAAGACAAAAGAATCTAAGTAAAGAAAAGCATTTGAAATGTACAAATCATTATGGTTAAAATAAATATTGTTAAAATACATACTGACCATTTGTATTGGCTTAACTTGAATAAAATACAAATTAACAACAACATAATTAGGGTCATTGCTGGAATATTCTTTTTATACTTTAGTTAATTTTATGCGTACCAACCTTTGGAAATCATACAAAACTTGAAAACATATTTCTAGTATCACACTTTATTCTCAATCAAAATGTGTCCGACTGAAACAGCACTTGAGCAAAGGTTAGACTCAGGTGATTCAGCAAAGACCGTCGCATGACACTTGAGCCATTCTCTTCATGTAATTGCCATGTTCCTTTCAAAATAGTTTGAAAGTAAACGCATAAATAAAACTGATTGCTAGAGCTGGGTAAGTAGGCCTGACTTGATCTCTGTGGCATTATTACAGATCCACCTCTGGAGTGTGAGAATAGTGTGTGTTGTGAGCAGCCCTGTGCGTTTGTACTTGAGTTTGTGTGTCTGAGAGCCTGCATGGTGTGTGTGTGTGCCTGATTGTAATGAGAAGTTAATCAGTCTTGCAGATTAAATGCTGATTGCCTCTCTCTCTCAGCAGCAGGAGGAGGCCTGCCCTCTGCCACCTCTGGATAAGAGAGGGCAAAGCACAATCACATTATTAATGTCAACCTTCCGGCACCGCAGCCCTACACAGCCCTCCAGTGCGCTAGTACGTGATTGGAAAATACACCATCCTGCTGGGTATAACAGGGGAGAGGATTAAAGGTGGTGAAACACTGAAAACATGCTGGTGTGAGGGCAGCTGAACGACCCAAACATCAAAGTTCATGTTTGAGAGAGGTCATGTGTTATTAAACAAAAAAAGTGTGATTTCAAATTAAAATTTTTATTTTATTTTACTTACATTTACTTCTTTACTTATTTTAATTAATTAATTATTTTGACTTTCAAATTTTATGAATGATGTCCAGAACCAATGATTTATAACTAAAATTCCCTAATGATGGACTTGTTTCTTATGAACATGCAGCTAGAGAAGTGTGGACTGTTTGTGGATCAGTGTTTTTTTTTTTATTTTTATTTTTTATCTCTTTAGACTTTCATTCTGAAGGCACAAAGAAACAGACTTATTTACATAGCAGATGTCCTGAGAGTGAATAAATCGTTACATTCTAAGTAAAGCACTGAATCTGCCTTGTTAAGAGTGATTAATGACTTATTATTTGTGGATTCTGGAATTGCGCAATTTTGATTTTTTTTTTTTCCAAGTACGACGTTCAATATTGTAGATCACAATATTCTTTTAAACAGGTTAAAAATTGAGGTGGTCATCTGTGATTCAGCCTTAGATTGGTTTGAGTCCTATTTTGCTGCAAAGAGTTTCTCTGTGGAGATAGGTCAGTCTCGTTCTCTGCCCATCTCTGTCACTGGTGGGATGCCACAGGGCTCCATCTTAGGCCCGATTTTATTTGCTTTATATATGCTTCCTCTTCGTTACATTTTTGAGTTTCGCAAGGTCCAACATCACAGTTATGTGGATGATACCCAGTTGTACATCTCAATTTATCCTGCGCCATGCCGGGTAACTAGGTATTTACAAGCAAATAAACAGTCAGAGCTAGAGTTTACCAGCTCAGGGGCTAACGTAAACTAAAATCTCTTCTATCTTTTAGTGAACTAAAGACAGTTATTCATGTCTTCATTCCAACAAGTTTTGATTATTGTAACGATTATATTTAGGTGTCAACCAGTCTTCCCTTTCACATTTGCATCTGGCTCAGATGTTTGTCTTTAGACGAATCTTAAAAAACAAGGAACAATCATAGAAACTTAATTGGAAAACTAAATATGCTTAACTTTATGCTTGAAAAATATATGAAAAGAAAAAATATGAAAATAATATGCTGGGATACAGCAACAACAACCAACTCTACAGCTCAGGAGGCAGTCACTATTACAGCCTTCCGCTTTAATAGAATATTTCTCCTCATTTTCCACAGACTTCTTTAAACCCAGACTCTTTCTTGCTGGCCGTCAGCTAGAGAGACCCACTGATGAGAGCTTTAAATGAAATTGATTTCCCCATCACTGAATGACTTTTCTCTGATCGGCTTCAGAATTTATGGAAGAACTTCTCCACAGGGAGTCAGATTTATGGCGAGCTGTTTATATCTGTCTCAAAAACATGCATACGCACACACGCTTGCATTGGTTTGGGCTTGCTAACTTTCAAAGCTGTCTTGAGTGCTTGTAATCCATTACTCTGGAAAGTACAGACCATTTGAAGGGTCTAAATGGAACTATTCAAAGTTCACAGCAGGGAAAAGATTTCTAGCAAATAATAAGCTGCGGAACATTTACTGTAGAACTGTTAAGATGCTTCAACCTTTCTGTGTTTAGCAGCTATGGAATGGATACTTTGGTCTAGCTTGATTATAAAATTAACTCATGTTAAATGTGTTGCTATGCAGGTTACTATGGTGCTCCAGAGTGAGAAGAGCCTACCAAGCATTCATATTAGTTGATGTACATATATCATTAATAATGTTTGCTCTATTTTATTGATGCAAACACTCTTTGACAAGCAGTGCAATTTAAGGTATGAATCATGACTGTAGCTGTAAGCAGTGTAAAAAATACACACACACACACACACATATAAAAACAACACAAACAAACCGTAATAACTCTATTTAAAAAACCTGCACAATTTGCAGTATTAATCATGTTTACACAAACGGTGTGGGATAAATTAAACGTCAAAGTTTTAAACCTAACAAAAGAAAAGATATAGTATACCCTAGTAAAAAAGTAATATATTTATTATATAAAATGTATTAATTTCATTCTAAGTAGTTCAAATGTATTAACATATTTACTGCAGGTAAGACTTACTGATATAAAAACGTTATTATTCAGATTACTACATTTGTGCACAATGCCCATTTATTAATAACAAGCCATTGATGAAGATTACACGACCTGTTTAAAATATATCTGTCTTGTGTAGGCCACCTAAAGTATACTTCCAATAGTTTCACTTTAACACAATTAAATATACTGCGTATGTCTTTTAAGTGCATTAAGTACAACATTAGTTGTTCTAAATTAGCAAAATTGAAGTATACCAATTTATGTACTAAAGGTTCGATTGCAGGGCACAAATATACTTTTTTTTTTTTTTTCAAACAATAAAACTGCAAATTAACCAAATGTTCAAACTCCTAACCCTACATACTAAATCACCAATAATATATCATTTTGATTTAAAAGAAGTTTATGATAACCACAACTAAAAACATTGTTCGTATTAACACACAGGTAAGGCACAAGGCAATATTAACTGGCAGCCAGGGACTATAAAGTGTTGAAAATGCAGGGCCCTGTCCTGTCCGTGGTGTGCTGTTTGAGCTGTAATGTGGGTCTCGCTGGCAGACTAATGGCAGCTCTCCAGGTTGTGTTGATGTGTTTCTGTTGTTGTGAATGAGTCACGAGTCCTAGCTCGGGTCTCCTCACTGCCACTGTCATGTGACACTGATACCAGTGTGATGGGAGAGAAAAGCAGGGGGTGGAATGGAAGACTGAGAAAGGAGCATGATCCAGAAGGAGAAGGCAGATGGCTCGGGACGCACACAAACACACAAAAAGGTGGGCGGGAGAAATGTCACTTCTTCACAAAGATGACAGAACACAGAGGGCTGCTTCAGAAGTTTGTGCTTCACACAAACGCACTCTTCTTTGTTAATTCAAAGTCAGCAGTCACACAGATAGTAATCAATCCATCGATCAAACTTAACAACAGCTACTTTTACACTTAAAGAAATCAGTAGTTTATAATCGCCTTCACATAAAGACCTTAGTTCAACCAAACAATATTTTACATGGGTTGAAATAGGTGGTGTTGATCTGAAATAATACGATCAATGAGAAAAACCAAACATGTAAACATACATCCAACTATTTTCTAAATTGCCTAAATTACTTGGTTTCTAGAATGTAGACTCTAATGTTTCTACATTTCCTGAAAAGCATAAACATAAACAGTGTCAGGGAAGCTGCTCTGAAACTGTAGCTTGACCAGCTACAAGCTACTTGTAAATTAAAATAGTTAAGCTACATGCAATCTACCCTTTTGAAAAAGTAGTTACAATCAAAATGTAGATGGAAACTACTTTTACATTTATCATTATTATTTAAAATAAACATTACAAACAAATTAATAATTGTTCATGCAGAAATACAATGAAGTTATAAGTAAAATATTTGACGTTTAAAATAACATGATTTCAAAGAGGAGGATGAATTCTGGTTGATTGGGACATTTTCAAAGGCATTTCAATAATTTTGTAAACTATCTGATCACTATCACACAATGATAAAACATGATATAGCCTATAGTTATAGCATCTCAAATGTGCTTCAAACTTAACATTAACCAATGCAACTTAAACTAGACACTGGGGAGTCATAAAACAAGCAGGTTAACTCAGAACACAAGCACTATTTACTGACCCTGATCTTTTGCAAAACCATCAGACGATCTTTTGTTGGTGGACAGACAAATTCAGTTTGTGATATAGTCAGAGGAAAACACTGCACTGCTTCAATGCATTACAGGCTTGTAATTGGCCCAATACTGCAACCAATGTTGTGAGTTTAGGGTGGGATCTGTGCATTCACCCAATAGAAATCTGCAGGGAAAGCAGTCATTATTTTTAATTCTTTCTGGTGACGCTAGGACAGAAACGACACACTTCAACTTTAATTACCACTCAGGAAATACACTGCCGTCCTTCAGTATATATCTCCAATTAGAATGTTTATGCAATGAAATTTAGAAAAGCATCCTGAGACGACAGAGAATAATGAAAGCGTTTTATTAAGCATAGCCCCGTCATAATCTAGCTTGCCTGGACGCACTCACCATTTATGTATGTGAATGAATGTCATTCAAATTACCTGTCGAGCTTTGAACGAACTGCTTATTGTTTCACTTTTCATTATATCGCTCTTAAATAAATCCTAAGGACACTCTGATTCATCGGGGAAGAAGAGCTATTTGAGAATGCTGCTAGTTACCATGGGAGCCAAATACGAACAAGTATGAGATGTTTCACGCAAGCTAACTTATGACCCATAATTATATGCTTTAACACTTAGACTAATTAGTGCCATTACCACTCAGACCTGTCACAGACTGCAATAAAAATGCAAAACAAATTCTTCACATGGACACAAAATATTCTTCCCTGTAGAAATTGCTAAAAATAAAATAAATAAAAAAGAGCTCCTCTCTAAAATCAGAGCTATGTTTTAGTACTCTAGTATTAAAAGCCTTACAGAGGCTACTAGTCCCTGAGCTCTGGGTCTGCAAAAGGACAACCATCCTCCGGCAGTTTACTGAGGCTATCCAGTTCTATTAGGCCTGTCATATCCACAGCCAAACAACTGATAATCGCTATCATGAAAAAGGCGGGAGGCAGATCACTTTGAGAGAGAGACATGATTGAGCATGTTAATTAAGGGTGGATACCGATTATCTGACTCCAGAGTTCCATCTATCAAAATGGAAAGTGATTATATTGTTTGTGTAACATTTGGGGTAAAAGGCAACCTCTTTTCATGGCGATATTGATACTAATGATGGGTATGCTTCGGCAAGACATGGCAATTAAACTTGCTTAGGAAAATGGACATGTCTATCAGGATCAAGACTTGATTTTAATCATTTTAAATTTGCAGAAATTCGAAGGTCCTCTGTGTTGGAATATAATCTGAATAATGACCAGAACACTAAGCCCACTTTATATTTTTAAGATGTGATGTTTAACAACTGTATTATCTTAAAGTGCCCCTATTATGGGTTATGAAAGGTTCGTATATTGGTTTTAAGGGTTCCCCAACAACAGATTGACATGCATGCAAGATCACAAATCTTTCATTGTCTTATAATATGCATTTATTTTCAACTTATTTGCTCAATGACTCCCAAATAATTCACTCTTTTTTGTGTGATGCTAATCAGATTTAATTGGTCGATTTAATTTCCTTCTCAATACTCAAAAACAGCATTTGTGGGGCAGTGCTGCTTTGTTTACAGCCGTCACCAGGTAAACGCTCCAAAAGCGGCACCTACAGTAGTGGCAAAGAATGAGTTCGAATTTCATTTTAAGTGGTCAGGCAATATGCGAATGAAGTTGACATTAACAGAAAACAGTTGGGGTTTGTTTCAAACGTGACTCGTTTCAGTGATTCAGAGGCCACTCTTTCTTTTGAGAGAATAACTTTATACAAGGTGTATTTTCACGTTTAAAACTTTGCAGGATGCTTTCATTCACATCAAATTGCGTTACACACTGCAGTTTTAAAAAATAACAGTATCACAGTTATGTTCCAGGTCAAACTGACCATTATTTGATTCAATGCAATTTACCAAACTCACACTATTCTTGTAAGTATGAAATTTCCACGTCAAATTAACATCACAATCAAAAGCAGTTCTGTTACTCATGTACTTATTATAGTAATAACAATAATTTGGTAAGAACTAGGTATTAACCCTGAACCTATCCCTTAACCTAACCGTACCCCATGTAGTTACCTTATATTACAGTACTTTCTTAGGTACTTACACTGTAAATACACTGTATGCACTAAAATAAAGTGCAACCAAAATTTCTCATGCACATCCCACAAAACACTGCAGGCATGACCCTTAATGAGAATTATACGCTTAGCTTAGCAAGTATTTCTGACAAGCAGTCTTCTCCACTGATCTGCAGCTCTAAAGACAAGAAGACTTGATGCATTACACTTCTATCAGGTCAGGAATGACGGAAATGGAGTAACACCATGCTAAATTATGGAAGTTGTACTATTCTTGAGTAACTCAAATACACACATTTTTTACAACAGCATAACAATCCAATGAGAAACTGAGCTCATGTCTCCTCGTGGAAGCAATTACGAACACTTTATTTTTAAATAGTCCACTTCTACTAGCAGTAAGTAACTTTGTAACTACATGTCAACTAGCAGTCATTAGAGTAGTAGTAGACTGTCTGCTTAACATCTTCTAATGCTTTATTTTGATGGGTCCACCACATACTATATACTGACTATTATAAACTTTACAAGTATTTTAACTTATTCTACTAACCTTAAACCAACCCTAACAGTCTACTCATAGTTAGTGAATTAATAAGAATTAGTTGACATTTACTGTAGCTAATAAGTCAAGCTTTCTACAAACATAACTCTCATGTCTCTTGGTGGAGTTTTTGTTGAGTTTCCGTTCATTTTAGTGACACGTTTCTATATGAAGATCACGCCGACCAACACGGTAGGCAGCGCACCCTATTTGTTTTCTTCATTTTCTAAATGCACAGAATTGTGTTAGTACTATATGTGTATACAAATGAAAGATTGATGCATTGCTCTTATTTCCGACCCCAGGGGGTTAAAGTCAGTAAAATGAGTGTATACCAAAATGATTCAGATTAACAAACACAGCTGTACCTTCAGCTGTTAATGCAAACACAAACACATCTAAAAACAGAATCCACTTTCATACACGATTGCATGTGAATGTGCACGAACATATCACTGTTCATCATATCACAAAAAGTACCACATCAAAGTTTTGTACTTTCTTTCAGGCCTTGATTTGGTGCAACATCTACTCAGCGTAAGGCTGAGCTGTCGCCTCTTATTTGATAAAACAGGAAGACAATAACACCAGCTTAAATTTCAGCAACACGAGGCCTGCTGCCTCCGCTGAGAAAATAACTTGTGCGGCATCATGGGAGAAAGAAAATCACAGCACCAGACCTCATTATCTGCCACAGACAATGTCCTCGCTAAATCCCAAACGAGCCAGAGAAGGTAATTGATTTGCAGAGACACTTTTAGAGTGAAGGGGAAAAGGAAAGCGAGTTTGGCAATTGGGGGGAGGGGGGGTAGTCAGAAAACCCACAAACAGACCGAGCGAATGGAGAATTGGCTGCCCTATTTCCAACTCTGCATGAAGTGATACAAGTGGACATGAAGGATTTAAGAACAATCAGACTGATTTAGCAGCTTTATTCCGGGCCTCCCATTTGTTCTGCTCAGCGGGAGGTACGCAAGCGCCACACAACAACAGAAAGTTGCAGTCTCGCTGGATTTCTTACTTCAACCGGAGGCTATTTTTTTACGCTGTCTGACGTGATGCTTCTGTAACAGATGTAGAGTTATAGACAGGTATGACGGCGAACAGAAGGTATAGACAGATGGAATGATAAAAAGAAATCATTTCAGAATAATTTTCTTGTCTGCATAATAAGCAACAGGAAAATCCTTCCTCAACCGAACAGATGTGATGCAAAATGTCCAACCTTCTTCCTCGCACACGTAGCGAGGAAAGTCATTCTGAACACAAGTGAAGTTAGTTTATTCAATTATTGCTACCTGATGATAAAACGGGGCAACATAATGGTATGATTAATTTCCTTATCACACCAGGCACAAAGAGTAATTATGGCCTGGTCCACTACTCTACGAGCCACCAATCAATCAATTTAAGCACTCTTCACTCCCTACCGTCCCCTCTGCTCAAACAAAACAAATTACCCCCTCTCTCTCTCTCTCTCTTTCGGTCGTACATTCACGCTCTGGAAGACTTTTGCCCTGGGCCGTGGAAATAATGCCAGGCAAACTCCAGATGTTCACACATGCGCACAGACTCAGGCCAAAGTCGCTATAAAACAGCCTAACAATTAATTCTGCGGAGACGCAGTGTGAGAAAAAGGGCACTGTTCACAATGAGCAATCAACAGCTTGCCACTCCAACTTCTCCCTGTGCAATGGTGGGTGAAACATGTTGAAGCATATGTTAATGACTTAACCAGTGCATACAGCGCATGACTTCTCAGTTTTTCATATTTTCCATTGCCTGGTTGGACTCATTTTTCTTAACTGAAAGGCTTATCTGAGGTCATCAGATATGATCGGGGCGAGATGAGAGTCCTGTGATTTTTGTTCCCATTACCATATTTGTCATCTGCACCATGCAATTAGTTTTAAAACGCTGCCTTCAAGTCAGAATTATCATATTTTTGAGAATAGGTTGCAGCCGATGTTCTCCAATAATTACCGGTGGGATTTTCTTTGAACTGTGAGGAGTTTCTTACCGTGTCAATTAAAGTTAGGTGTATTTATCATCAAGTTATCTCTGAACAACCTCTCAAATTCATCCTGGCTGATTTCTGCATTTGATATCTTTAACATTGTTAATGGAAAATATTACAGCAGTCACAGAATATAAATATATGACCCTGGAGCACAAAAGCTATCTTAAGTAGCACAGGTTTATTTGTAGCAAAAGCCAGAAATACATTGTATGGGTGAAAAATATAGATTTAGTTTTTTATGTCAAAAATCATTAGGATATTAAGTACAGATCATGTTCCATGAAGATATTTTGTACATTTCCTATCGTAAATATATATATATATATAAATGAAGTTTTTGATTTTAATATGCATTGCAAAAAAATTCATTTGGACAACTTTAAAGGTGATTTTCACAATATTTTGATATTTTTTTGCACCCTGAGATTCTAGATTTGAAAACAGTTGTATCTCAGCCAAACATTGTCCTATTCATACATCAATGGATAACTTATATATTCAGCTTTTGTCAGATGATGTATACATGTCAATTCTGAAAATCTGACACTTCAGACTAGATTTGTGGTTCACGGTCACATACAGTGTTAGGACAATTCAAGAAGCGAGTTCACATTTATGTCACCCATTCATCATTTTTTTTAATTTAATGTAGCATATGAGTGATACATGTGTTATACAACATTTTATATATATATATATATATATATATATATATCTCAAGATGTTTTAGTTAATGAAAGGTCTGAGGAAGGTTGTATAAATGAATACCTCACTGTCTGTACACCTTTGGCTCTGTTCTGTATCACTGCTGCCATGTTTCACAGCCCTCGGGACACAAACCTCCACCAATCTCTGCCCCATTTCCCCATTCTCACTGACACTCTTCAAATTCCATTACCTTTACAGCCTCCCATGCATTACAAGCCAATTTATTTCATTTCATTAACTTCTATCATAAAGCTTTCATGATTGCTGGGAGACAGAAAGAGGGGCATGCAATGCAGGAGATAGAGTTCATCTCCGAGATGAAAATAAAGACACTAATCAAGTTTTTTTTTTTACTTATTTCCGTAAGCAAAGCAATATTTTATAGGTTTGTTTTGAAATATTATTGCCAGTATGACTAAGGCCCAATCCCAACGCTATCCCTTACCCCTACCCCTCCGTTTGGCGCGTTCACGTGTAGGGGTAGAGGTGTCGCAATTCTCTTTTGGTTGGAGGGGTAGGGGGAGGGGAAGGGCTAGATAGCCCTCCAAACGAAGATTTTTCGGGACCTCACTTCAAACAAAGGGCTAAGAGAAATTTCCAACATGGCTGCTCACTTGAGCAAGCAGACCCATAAATGTAAGTAAGCGTTGCCATTAATAAGGATTTTTATGAAAATTTTTCATTATATGTATATTACCATCGGTCTTGTGTTTACGGTGATGATCTGGAAAGAAACGTTTGCTAAAAAATGGCTGAAGTTTGCTAGTGGATAGCACTGATTGCACAATATTAGGAAATATATTTTTCTGTCATATACCTGGATGTGGTAACGCATTGTTTTGATTTGCTTACGGTCATATGTGTACATGTAAATGAACGGTGCTTACATCGGTGCATGTCCTCTGACGTAACGTTAGGAGCTAGTGACAATGGATGATGACGTATAAAAGTGTAGTAGTGGTGTCCCATTTCTTATGGGGAAATTTTTAACCCAAATTTAATTCAAAGCTTACTTAAAAATGAGGACTTACAAAATCAACAAAAGAGCTATGTTATATGAAGTGCTATAACAAGTCTCAGTTAACCTAACGTAGTGCACAAGGGTTTTTTAGTACATAATAAAAAAAGAAAACAGATAAAATACAAAAAGAATAGAGAAAGCTAGTGTTAGAGGCCTTTTGCTTTTGTTAATTTTATAACAAAAACATAGACCACGAAAAAATTAGAGAAACTGGTGTTAGTATTTTTTAAGAAAACAAGCAGTTAGTAAATTAATGAATTGCAGGTCTAAGGCATGTTAGAATAGAATTAGTATAGAGAGCACTAGAGTTGAAAGAGATGTGTTTTTAGCCACTTCTTGAAGAAGCTTGGGTTGAAAAAAGTTATGATTAGTAATTTATAGTAATAAATCATACTGTAATAAATAATTTAGTCATAATTAAAAACAAAAATATACAATACTACAAAAATACTAAATGGTCATTTTTATTTACTTATTTACTTTTTGCCAATAACAAAGCCAAATATTCTCTGTTTCCACTAATAAATGGCTAATGTTCCAGTAATTTGCATGCTAATAAGCAACTAATAGGTGTAACCATAAAATAAAATGTTGCCATTTTTATTATTATATGAGATGAGTTGAGAGATTTACCCTTAAATATAGCAGTGCTGTAGTGCGCTCACTGATGGAATTGTAATGCCTCTCTTAAGGTCATAATTAACAATGCTAATCTCACCCTCATCAAGAACAGATATGTTTTTGTTTTTTAACAACCAAAGAATGTGTATTAGCTCACAATGACTCACAAGCCCATCAGCTACTCAGTAAATTACTCTGCAAAATCAAATTTAAGAAAATGAGGCTTTCTTCGTAGCACAGTGACAGAGGCGAAGCGTTTCTGTATTTAGAATTTGTGATAAGCCCAATCTCTACGATACTCTTCCTGCCTGCCTCCCGGGGGAAAGAAAAGACGCCTTTCAGTACACATCTAATAGACAAAGAGAATGAGGGGTCCAATCAGTGGACACACTGTAGCTAATTACAGTGAAAGGGATGCGCAGAGGACGAAAGAACAAGAGTCAGCTGGGGTTGTTGATTGGAGTGTGGCATTTCACAGAGAGCAAAGGATCCACCATTAACACATCAGGCATGGTTCACTGCAGCAGATTTAGCTTCTTACCACAGAGAAACTCCATTGAGCACCGGGCTTAGATGTGGGCCAGTTGCCACTCAGAAGCAGCGGGCCGGAGAATCTGATTGAAAAGATGAGAGGGCTGGTCCAAGCCCATGGGCTCGATTTTATACACAAAAGAAGACAGATGGCTCGGCTTGAGATGAGAAACTTCTGATTTGTACTTCTTTTGATTCAGGAAGCTTTTTCTTCTCATGTTAAGGAGAAGGACAGGAACTTAGCAGGAAGTCTATACGAAGGAGGCCAATTAATTTCAAGCGTGCTGATTTTAGATGGCTGAGGAGATGAGCAAAAGACCAAATACAAATTCGAACTAATTGCTTTTTCCACTGAGATTGTATTACATCATGAACTCGAGTGTGGTAGTTTTCGTGTACGAGAAAAGTTGACATTAATGTTCGTGGTGTTCAAACGCCACAGACATGAAGAATCTAACGCAGATACTAGTTTACTATGGACCACTGAATAATAATAAATAAATAAATAAAAAAGTCATATAAACCTGCAGTTTTGAGAAATAAAGTCAGAAATGAGAGATTTAAAGTCTGTTGCAAATTATTAAGTCAGAAATGCGACTTTATATCTCGCAATTCGCAAAAAGTTGCATTTCTTTTTTTTATTCAGTAGCGTTTCGTTTACTGCATTTTAAACATGTTAAGGATAAAATCCTATTAATTTAAGAGGAAATGTTTTATTAAGGATTGCTACGCACACTTTTTAAGAAAGACAAAAAATATTAAATGCAATCACTGTAATCACTTAAAGAAGAGTTAAACCTAAAGCGAGTTTGCTGAGGTGCTGTCTGTGCTGTCTGATAGGGCTGGCAAATGCAAATAGAGCTTATTAACTTTAAATTACACATGGCTAAAAATAGATCCACAAGCATTGGACCCTGCAAGCTCCCTCCTTACTTGGCACTGGCAGAAATTCCAGACACAGATCACAAATTCAGAAAACGAGTACCGAAAGAAAGAATTTATAATTTGTCTAATTCAAAGGGGCTATTTAAAAAGTTGTTTTGGGGGCAAAAGGTTTTAAAAACCTGTGGAGTTTCTCAACAGGAGATGTTTTCTTATATTTTGGATTGTCTGGAAGTGCTACTCAGCTAATGACAGTGCTACTGAAACTCAAAACTTTAAACCATTAGAGTGAATTCTAATAGTGACTCAAGCTGTTTGCAATTCCAGTCCTTCTTATTATTAAAGAAGCTTTGCTGTAAGGTTTTTCATCTTCATTTTTCATTTTGTATTGCATCTTTTTTGACTGTGCACCAGTCTGTATTGTTGAACTTAATTATTTTCTTCTTGTATAGATAACCTATAAGTATGCAAAGCAAGTATATGGCAGTGTTTCGCAGAGCGAGAGGAAGGATGACTGTAACAGCGACGAACCGAACAGCTAACATACTGTGCAGTGGAGCAGGACTAAGCAGCTTCACACTGAGACTCAAAAATGGAAACCACAAATCATTGATTATTGCAGTCCTGACTGAGTCCCTCTCTCTGAGGAGGATGTCATTTGTGGAGTATAGAGCCTGCGTCGTTAAACCAAACCCCACCAGAGTGGCCCTAATTATTCCAGGCTATCAACAATACACCATTCGTGAGTGGGGAGGTTCATTTTGTTACAGCCCTGGGAGTACAGTAGCAGAAATAAACACAGTGCGCAGCCTACAGCAACCATCTTGTTTATGTAATGAATGCATGAATAATTAAGAGAAAAATAGACAGATGTGTCCATCTCGAGGTGAAGTAATTAACCGAGTCCATCTTATACAGATGCAGGTGTGAGATACTGTATGTACATAAAGTGATTTAGACTAAATCTCAAGAGAAAAGGTGTTGGTATAATTTACGATAACATAGCCAGGCAATCAAGTCCTCAAAGCTCTAAGATTTAAAATACATCTTTCTTTACATTCATTTCAATTAAGTCAATATGGATCAAATTCAATTACATACAGCTGAGGGTCATAAATATGAGATCCCTGGACCACAAAAGGGTATATTTTTCAAAAGATTCATACATATACATTAGAATTAAACATACTGAACAAATAAGCTTTTTATTGATGTATGGTTTGTTAGGATAGGACAATATTTTGGAATCCGAGGGAGCAAAAAAAATCATAATATTCAGAAAATGACAGTTAAAATTGAGTAAATGAAGTTCTTAGCCATGCATATTACTAATTAAAAAAAGTTTTCTATATTTAAAGCAGGAAATTTACAAAATATCTTCTTGGAACATGTTATTTACTATGAAAATATGATGATTTTGCCCCATACAATGCATTTTTGGGTATTGCTACAAATATACCCATGCTACTTATGACTCCTTTTGTGCTCCATGGTCACGTATATGACAGATGAGTGGTGATGTTATGTGACTAAAATGGATAAATGTACTAAAATGTATTTACTGAATGTCGCCATTATTCGTAGCTTTAATCACATCAATCCCTTCCTGAAAAACAAAGACAAATATCCTTTTCTTTCCACTGACAAATCATCCGTATGTGCCAGTGACTCGAGAGGAACCATGGCCCCGACGAGAGCCAGATACGGTAATTAACGTGATGAGAAGCTGAGAGGAGGAAGCAACACGGTGTCATTCCTCAACTCCAGAATCACCCGACTCCACAACCCCCTCCTCTCCGCCGGCCTTTGCTATGCAAAACAGCTCACTGAATAATTCACAAAGCGCACTTTCTTACGAGCATCCGATGTACTTCACACAGCACTCTTTACGAAATAATGAAACTGAATAAAATACAGATTGTTTTTTTGTGTGGAGGGGAGACATGCAGAATTTCTGTTGCAAATTTACAGTTCCTCATAAGAGCATGGGTAGATGAAACATAGTTAGACTTCATTATCTTTCGTGGAGGAATTTCATCTGAACCACTCTGAAGAGTAAATCAGCGCTCTGCATTAATATTCGATGAAATTTAGGCACCCTACAGTGTTTTATAAATTTAATGAAGGCATAGTATTCTCATTACTGGAATGCAGTGTCATCTTTAAATGCCTCTCAAACTCACAAACTTCACATACAGCTTATTTTTTATTGATATAGCCATATGCTCCACAAATAAGAACATCATCTAGAAGAAGATAAAGAAGTTCAGCCACTGTTCTACTGTAAGCTGTCGCTCAATCTACTACTAATAGATTCCATTTTTAAATAAAGTATTAAATTATTTACACACAATCAATAATCTGCTTTACTTTTTAAGGAAATGTACTCCTAGCATTAGTGAGATTTCAGCAATATTTTGAAGGCCACTGTCAGTAGCATTTAGTATATAAAGAACAGCTGTCACTTTCAGTGACATTCACTTTCAAATATAACAAGTATGGAAGCACTATATTACCTTCATATGTAGAATTACACAAAAATGTTCATTGCAAGTGAGAGGTGGGTTTCTAAGGAGCACTGATTAATCTAATCTCATCTTTGTTTCACGTTTTATTCAGATTAAAGAAGAGTCAAATGTTCAGTTGATGTTTGTCTGGTTACTAAAAAACACTATGCAGATAACACAGAGTATACAAAAACATTGTATGTTGGGCAGTGTGGTGAATTAGCATGAGCAACTTAAAAAAATTGGTGAAATTCAATCGAGTAAAGTAAAATGTGACAACCTTTATATGGATTACATGCAAATTTCTTATGAATATACAAATTTTAAGTATGAAAATAACTAACAAATGATATATAGTGTACATCATGTCACAAGCTAAACAACAATCAAAACCAAGGTTATGATCAACTAAAACTGCAACAAAAAAAAAAGTTACTTGAAACCAATATAAAATGTATACAATTTATTTTGACTAGTTGCCAACATTTCTCATTTTAGTACTCTAATACGGGCATACTGTATGGGCCAGTCTCTGTGTGACCTAGTTCCAGTAATTGTGTGATCAGGTGTGTCGTGCTCGTTTACTTTCATTGTCTTCCCTATATAAGTTGAAAACCAGACCCTTAAACAGTTTATGTAAGCGGCGTGTTTTCTCTGTCCTGGAGTGTGGAGTGAAGCTCCGCCTCCGGCACCACAGCTGAGGGTGAGCAGACTGACCATCTGGGACAGCAACAGCACCCTCCAGTGCCCGCTTCCATAGACACCTTCCAGTACTTGTTTCTGAAGAATGCCCTCCAGAATCAAACCCCTCTAAAATACCTGCCCTCCAACCCTTTCCTGTCTCCTCCACCTCTGGTGCCTGCCAGCCCCGCTGCTCACTCTAAGCCCACCATCTATGTGCTAGATTCGCTACCACAACCATCGGCGTTGTGGCTGGAGGATCAATCATCTCCGCCTCTAGCCTCCTGAACTCCGCCTCGGCCCTCCGACCCCTCGGTTCCACCATGGCCCCTAGCTCCCTCCTGTCCACCGTGGCCTGTCAGTCCAACAGCTCCACTGGGCTCCATCGTACCTCCGGCTCTACCTTGGCCTGTTGTCGACCATCCGCCGCCTCAGGACTCCACTGCTCCGGCTACGCCTCGTCTCTCCATCCCTCTGGCTCTGTCAGGATCCTCCTTCCCTCCAGCTCCACCTCAGTCCTCTGTCGCTACGGCTCCACTGTGGCCTTCCAGATCCCCGTCTCCAGCGCCATCTGCTCTGCTTGGCCCTCTGGATCCTTAGCTTTGGCCTGGCCCATCGGCTCTTCGTCTCCACCTCGGACTCCTCCTCCATGGCTCCTCTCTCCGTCGGTTCCTCTGTGGGACACCATCATGGCTGTGCTCTGAGTCCCACCGGGTCCCTCCTTCTCCAAACTCCTCCTGTCTCCTCCCTGGTTCCTTCTTCCGTCATCACCACCCTGGACTCTCTATTCCATCGTCCTCCTCCCGGTCACCTGGCCACCTCCAGAACCTCCTCCAGACTTCCCTCTCCTTTCCTTTTTTCGTCTACACTTTGGCTTCCGGGAAGGAGGTGGTGCGAACTGTCAGGCCCCTGGTATAGTTGTTATTGTCATGCTCATTTACTTTAATTGTCTTCCCTATATAAGTTCCTCAGTTCAGTAAGTGTTGTCCGATTTCAAGGTTGCCTTATACGTGTTCGACCCTGCCTGTCTGTTTGCCTTTTTGGAGTATTAAAGGATTGTTATTTTGTGAAATCTCGGCTCGTTCGTTCCTGCACCACACACAGTGACAAGGTGCATAATATTTTGACTCAGATCTATTGTTTTTTAATCATTGTTTGTGTTTTATTTTGTTTATTGTCCCTCTTATATTACCATGTAACCACCAAATGTAAGATTTTTTTGTATTATATAATAAAAAGGGATAAATGCACACAATGCAAAATGTTATAACATTTAAATGAATTATAATACAATGCACCAATCATGCACACACACATGCATGCCTGTTCATTAATTCGATGCACAAAGGATCAGATCTGTCCTCCCCACCTGTGCTCTGTTACACAGGCAGATGGAGAGAGGGCCCCTCTCTGAGCAGGACTCATCTGTCTACTTTGTGAGTTACAGTACCCAGGCCCTCTCCGCTCTGCCAGACCCCGAAACCAACCGGGCAAAGACTGCAAGAGGAGCTATTTTGGAGTTGGATGCTGCTGACAGTGGCCCGTGTAATGGCTGCCTGCTGACACTGTTCCGCTTGAAAGGATGGGACATGCACAGAAAGCACACGCATGGAGAAGGACCACCAAGCCAAGCTCTTTATAATCTTTCATCAATTTGTAATTATTGATTTACAGTTTCAATTTACAACTGCTTACAAAGATTTTCAAAACTTTGCCTTCTTTTTTCAAAACTTTACACACAAATCCAAGAATTGCACACACAAAATGTAAAATCACATCTTATGTGCACTGTGTACTACATAGAGAATGGTGTGTTGTGTTTTGCAAAAAGTGTTTAATGTAATTGGAAGTCAAAGGCAGAGAATTAGTGTCTGGTTTTGCAGATTTAGTGTGTGCTTCTGCTGTTTGAGTGTCAGCTTTTAGAAGCTGTGTGTCAAGATCTGAAAAAAGCTGTAAAACCTTAGCTCCTTGTATATTTCTGTACAAAATGAAAGCAAGCTAACATGTTGAAAAATGTATGGTAAACACGAAAGAAAGATTAAAAAGAAAACTGTAAGAATTTTTTTCTTGTGAAAATAGCATTAGTATTAGAAAAGAAACGCACGAAGCATGTGTAGATGTGTATTCATTATACTTTCCTATCAAAAGGCATGTTATGGATGCAAAAATGCTACTTTTTTCATTTTTTAAACTAAAGATGAAAGCTTTGGAAGCGTAAACGTGATTGACAACGTGTTTATTGTATAACATGTGAAAAATGATGGCAGACCTTTAGTGTAAAGCACTGATAAATAAGTGTGGCTTTTTAACTGGTTGCATTTCAAAAACCCAAATAAGATATTTCCTGTTAGTGTTTTGCAAAAAAAAATTTTAATAAATAAATGACATTAAACACTGCAACACAAGTCAAAGGCTGAGATTAAGTGTGGTTTTGCAGATTTATCGTGTGCTTTTACTGTCTGAGAGTCAGAAACTGTGTGACAAGTGAAGATTTACTTTGTAAGCAGGTGAAAACAGCTGCAATTGCAATTGAATACAAATGTTCCTTTTGGGAAATTAAAAGCATATTTCTAAACTTCAACTGGGAGTTGGTAAAAAACATAAGGAAGATTCTTCACTTGGTGGGAACTGACGACTGTAAATGTTCATAATCTGCGAGTCCTCATTAAAGAAGCTGTGAACTCCTCCTAACACGAAGGTGTGGGAAGGCCATTATAGAGATGCCCAATAAAAATGCTGCCATCATTTCCACTAACCTTCTATATTATTTAGTACCCCATCACAAAGAGGCTATTTCCATTTTATGTGAGGGAGGTTTGTTCACTTCGCTGAGTCTCCTCAAGAATGCTCCTTTTCAAGGGCAAGTGGATTATTCTGTTATCCATAATGTGTCACATGAAGTGTCCTCAAGGACCTACAATTTACAAAACACAGTGACATTCTGTATGTTTGATGGCTCGTATACTAAAAAAAAAGTCTATTTATAATAAAAAACTTCACATAGTACATTCATTGCCTGTTGAAATGAGATCCGGAGAATTTTTATTATGCACGAGACAAACAGGGACTTGCTAATAATGCATTCTGCAACTGCCACCAAGAATAATTTATTTTCAATTCAGTCGTGGAATAATTCTGTTGATCTACTAATGTCTAATTGATTCATTTTGTTGGCGTTATTATCTGGTTTGTAAGCTTAAACCCCTGGTGAGGCAATCGAATGAAGTAAATATCATAAACTTGCACGAGCTTAATTAAACTCTGTCCAGTCAATTTGCAGGCAGCTCAAGGAAATGACCAAATATTGCAACACATGCTTCTGTATGCTTTAATTACATTAAGTGGAAGCTAATGAGAAAAATGATGGCATTAATATTTGGATTTAATTGCAAATTCTAAGAAGCTAATGAGTAATTGCCTAAATTAGCATATTTTATGTTGTTTTTTGTGCAAGTGTAGGCAGATTTGAAGAGGTATTAAAATCCTTATGGTTACATTTTTTTGATAATCACAGCAGAAGAGGAGAGAACGTCATTATCTCATCTAGACAGAGTAGATTCTGTGTGTTTCATTTCCTGTCCAGAAAACCATAATAAAGAGAGCAGCAGTTTAAAGAGGCTTTAAAAGACTCCACTCAACTCCGAGTTTGTGACATTACTGTGCCCTGTTCTTGACAGCTTCTTTATACCAAGTCAATCAGAGGTGTCAGTCAAATTTGTGTCGTCCTTCTCCCACTCATGTCAACCTTTTTTCTTATGACCCTGATACTTTAAAGAAGAAAGGGAGAGAGGATGAAAGAATAATAACTGTGATTAGTCATACAATTTCCCTACAGATTTTGACACAAAGAGAAAATTTCATATCAAAGCACAAGAACTTTTAGCACACCGTGGATCAAGAGAACGGGTCTCTTAAAAAATAAATGCACAGCCACTGTGGAGGACACTGATACGCTTTCCAGATTGCTTTGTAAAATAAGAAAAAAATAAAGAAAAAAAAGCATTGCTACTGAATAAAAAGGCAAAAAGTGCAATACTGTGTGTTGAGGGCGTTTAAATAATTAAATAGCATCTGATTTAAAAGTCCCATTATAACGAGCACACACTATACCTCGATCAGAGACTTCAGTTCTGTGTAATACAGGCCTGATTCGCCTTCTTTTTACGAAATCTTAGCTGGAGACTGAAAAGAAGCAAGTTTTATTGCTCACCTATCTACATGCCTTTCATGTTCTCCACTTGAATAAAAAAACAGAAAGTATTACTTTCTGAAAACAGTTAGCCTCTGAAAAACTTTCTTCAAAGCCTGTGAAGATGCAATCTTTTAATAGCTTAATCTTCACTTGTGAAGAATTAAATAGTTTGTTGGAAATTAAAAGAATTTCCCCTCACATCATTTTTCCAGAGTTTGTGGGGTGCACAGCGAGGTTAGCAGAGTGCTTAATGAGTTAGAGGAGAACACTTTAAAAGAAAACAAAAAATCATGGCTGTAGGACAAAATCTTTCTAATGCACTTCAGAATGCGCCGCAGCATCTAGAGAACGATGGCAAACCTGTCAGCTTTGCTTTTTGTAATAGCTGCTCAGCTGAATCTGTCGGCTACTGAAATGTCAGTGGCAATACTGCTCATCGTAAGAGACCATCGCAATTTATGAAGCACCTCTGAAACACTAACCCTCTTTCGAGCTCAGACGGTCGAAGTCACTTCTGCTTTTTCATGTATAGCTGATATTGATCACAGAGGAGCAGATAGGAAGAAATCTTAATGATCAGAGGAAAGATTTGTATAAGTCACAGTCAACCTCTTGTTCAATAATCCACAATACAGAGAAGCATCATTATAATTATACTTTATTAATCCTCAATCATCATTCAGGACAAATTTGGGCAAAATCATTTAGTTCTGTTTTCTTAAAAACAGTTTCCTGGGCGTTTCGTGGTTACTTTTCCTCATTTTTCCAAATGAACACAAAAAATAAAATAAAAAAGGAGTTAATGGGAAATACTACAATTAAAAGCATTTTTTTAATTTGTTGCAACACAATGCAAATCAAACACATAAATGAAGGGATGAGCCTATACAACATTCTCAATATGTCAGACACCCACAAAAAAACTAACGAGCAGCTATTGATTTTTTTTGTATTTTTATATTTTTATCCCATCACCGAAGTCAACAAATTTTTCACTTTTGGCTGTCAGAACTTATTATTTATTATTATTAATTCTTCTTCTTCTTATTTTTATTTTTTTTAAACAGACGTAAAATAAATATTAAATATAACATAAGAAGCATATTTTCTATAAAAATATTGTACTTTTGGAAGTAAATAAAAACACCAAACATTATTATTTTAAAAAACAAATTGGGATCACAGCTGAGACCTTCGTGCCAAAATTTGACCACTAATGACAAATGAAGAGCTGCTTGAGGGCTAAACAGTTTTTGGCCTCAATGAAAACATACACCGTAAAAAGAAAAGCCAAAAACAATAAAAAGAACATACGGACGCCAACAGAAGTATCTTAAAAAGCCCATCCCGGATATTGAATAAATCATTCGGTGACTTACTATCAGAGCACCGCAGACAGTTGAAGCCTGAACATCTGCTCAGCCAGAGGGTGAAGGAAAGGAAATGTCAACTTAAGGAACACTTGTCCTTGACGGCAAGATTGATCCCAAAATTGAGAGGTGGGAGAGTTCCATTCGCTCGTTATTGCTGTCACTGCCTCGCTATTGTGCCACGGAAACAGTCCCGGCCCAAATGAAGCATCAGTTATGCAAATGGAAGCAATTTTGCCTGAGTGGCAGATCGTCTTCCTGAAATGAGGATGGGCAAGGGATGGAAATGAAAAATGAAGGGGAGGCGGAGAAGAGGAGAGCCAGCCAAGCTTGAAATGATTTAATTTAAGTGATGAAGGTTTGACTTTGATAAGTTTGCATTTTAATAATGGCCTTTGATCACTCCAGGAGTCCAGTGGTGAGGAAAATAGCGAGCTGATAGACAGTAACCTCTGCGAATCACAGCTTGTAGTAGATGTGCCTGCCTACTCGTCTCATGTTCGGTTTGACATAACCTGCTTGATTGAGTCTCCGAAGATTACATGTATATTGAGCGAGAGATGTTCTGCGTCACCTGTGCAGCAGCACGAGTAAATAAGGTACAAACAAATCATAGGAAGCATGGAAGTCGGACATATGGCATACGTATTAATTAGCTGGGATATATCATCATTCAAATGTAGGTTTACTCTTAAAGGTGGCATATCATGTAAATCAGGTTTTAAGTGCTAAAATCAGGTCCCCGGTGCATCTACCAACGAAAGAAACATCTGATCTCGCTTTCCTTGTAACGTTGCAAAGGTATCTCATTATAATATTAGCACCCCTTAATCTGTAAGTGTCCACCCAAGGTGTGTTATTTTGATTTTGCAAGCGACAGCGGTGTACCAGTTGAAAGTTTGAGCAGAACATGCTAACAGAGCCTGTTTAGTGCATTTATTGATTTATTTACTCTAACTTACAGTATATTGCTGCTGCCACACGGATCTAATATAAACATACGATTTATTTCCCAGCTTCACAGACATAATTAACCCACTGTTTTTGTAACTCGAGTGTTTTTAATGTAAACCTGTGTGTGAATGAGAATTTGTCCCTCTCTGTTCGTGTTCTTCAGATGTGAAGATGCAGAAATTTTCAGGATCAGAATGAGCCTGTGTCTGTTTCCATTATAAAATAGGCTTTTTCAAAATGATATAATAAATGATCTGTAGGGCATTTTAAGCTGATACTTCACAGACACAATCTGGGGACACCAGAGACATTTATTACACGTTGTAAAAAGGGGCATAATATGTCTCCTTTAGTACCACTTTCTGAATGTCACAGACATTGTCAGTGTTTTTTTTTTTTTTTCTTGTTATAAAGGATGCTCAATATATATTGGTGACCACATCATTGCTGATAAATGTGTTTTTCATACAGTGCAGTGTAGTACTAAATAAAGTATTGCACCTATGTCATGTAAACACTATCAAACAAACATAAGAGCGTTTTTTCTCTAAATATCTACAAAGTATTGGCTTGTCAGCTTGGCTTGTCCTGATACTCAAAGGCTGTAACATGTCAAATCTTATTAACAACATTTATTTTTTAGTTGTGTTAGTATTTAAATGAAAATGAGTAATTCTGCCTCAGTAACCAGTTATTTTTTCACATTTATTTTTATTTCAGTTAAAGTTTATTTTACTTCAAGTAATAAAAATTTAATTTTGACTAACTTACATATATATATAAATATATATAATAATAATAATTCTATGTATATATGACTAAATAATGGCAGGCATGTGTTCCGCTCAAGTCTCCACTAACAAGGGAATAAGGATGATCACTTTCCCATTAATTGTATGATACACAATCCGAATCGTTACACCCCTAAACATATACACACAGCGTATACCCTTCTTCTGAGATAAGCAGATATAATAGAAATTGTTTGAGTAGCATTCTACTGCACAGACTGACACCGACTGTGTCTCATTTTGAAGGCTGCGCCCTCTGAAGGTTACATTCGTCAACTGTATATATGTCATCCAGCTTGTCATATTTCAAAAAAGTAACCATTGCATTTCCAAGAAAGAAAGAAATTACAGTCATTTACACCACACAAAGAATTAGAGTGCGCATTCTAATGGTTGCTTTCTGAAATTAGATTACTTTATGTGGCCGCCAAGTGCTTTCTCTGGAAGGTGCAGGCTTCATAATGAGACACATGCAGCTTGTCTTGAATTGGGAGTAATACAACCAGAGAAATGTTCCAGTTTGTACTCATGGAACGCTGTACAGCTAAAACAAATATCAGGCCTAGAATGACTGCATAACATACAGAAATATGAAATATACAGAAATTGTGTGTAGAAGCAGTGTAGATTTGTAGAATCAGTGTACAGTCACTTGTTAGATTTAAACATGCTTTTTTTGTCACTTTGTAACACTTCAACATTAGTTTGGCTTTTTGCTAAAGAAAAATTGCAGACAATAGGCCTGGAAAAATAATCAGCAAATAATCAGCCGTCTGCTGCCTACACACTCCACACACACAGCCAGTGGAAAAACTTCAATTGTGTCCTTGAGTAAACATTCACACTGAACACTCAATGCTTAAAAACATTCATTTGCCTGCTCTATCTTCCCTGCGATACTTCCTAACAACCTGTTTTGATTCTATTTGCATACAGACATGGTGATAGAAAAAGTTAAATAGAATTTGCTTATTAAGAAACACATTGCTGTAAATCCTTTGCACAAAAAAAATATTGCAAGAAAAGTAATAAAATAATAGCAAATGTCACCACCCAAAAGTTGGGACAATCTTTACACAACATTTTCACAATCCTTTACAAAAATTATAATAACAGCACTGCAACTCTCCTGGAAGAACAAGAAAAATGTCTGCTCTGCACATGCTCTAATTAACCATTTTTATTGTCCATTATGAGTATGAGCTGAAATTCTCCTGAACCCTGCCAATTTGCTGAAAAAGAGCTACTGTTAAAACTTTATTCAGCTGAAATGTATATTGGTTTAATTCTGTAAATTATCAAGGCACGGGAAAAAAGTGCACAAGCGGATTTATACTCATTAAATATGGCTGTTAATATTTAATGGAATCAGTATTACTTCCCTAGATGTATGCAGTCCTGTGCCAACACTTTATGGATTATTCATCCTGGTAATATTACTCCAGCATAACCCCCAGGTTGTGCCTCGTTCTCGTATTCCTTAATCTAACCAGCTTTTCAGTGATAGTTAAGTTTCGTGGGCTTCACAAGAAACGAGGGTGAAGCATAAATGTGAAATGTGATTTAATGTGGACTTCACTGTGACTAGAATCAAATCAAGAGTAACTAGTTTCAGCATTGAGCAAAACAGCCTTGAAAAATCCCAGAGAGGGGTTGATTTAATAAATGTCTAAAGTGGATGGCAGCGCACCCTCGGAGTTCATACTTTTACATGAATGGTGATAGATACTGTAATGACAATTAATTCTTTATTTGGACTTTCTCGGCACAGCTGGCAATAAGCTTTCTCGCTCAAGCATCGGATCGCCAACATAAGTTCTCCATATCGAGACCATATACTGCATCTCCCTGGTGTTTCACAGCTGTGCCTTTCATCTCGCTACCGACTGAATGTTGGACTCACTTCCGGCTAAATAAAAACGTGTCTCTCCTACCTCTAAGAGGATGTGCTGGAATGTAGCAGTGGCTACATTTAAAAGGAATTATAGCTGTACCCTGCAGGCCTGGCAACCCTATCAGCATTTCTACAGCTCTGCAGCTGTCTCTGAGCCAGAGCTCAGCTCCAGGGGTTACAGTCCCTTCAGAGACCCCACCCACCCAGAAGAACAAGAAAAAGCGAAATAAGTGTCGGAATTATATTGCCTGGATTGTAACAAGTCTATATGCGACCACCGCTTCGGCTGATTTAAATCAAGTGAATTGGAACTAAACAGAACTGAGAGTTCTGACTGGCTTCTACATTAGGCCCTGACACACACAACCTTTGAACAATGTCGCTTCCTTCTGCTTTCTGAGCAAAACCAAAAGAAAGGCTGGGTGTAGTAGACCTCGCCAGTGAAGAGAACAAAATCATTGTCCTTCTATTCATTTCATCACTTCAGCAGTAGCCTGGGTGTGTGGTGACTACTTAATTAAAAACAAAACATAATGGCTTGTACCGAGCTACAAAATAATTTTACGTAAAACACAGTATTTTTTTTTTACGATTTCCAGGTCAATAGCAGTTTAACCCATCAGAATTTACTTTTGCACGAGGAAATGGTTGTCGAAAATCTTACACGTGCTGACTGGGTTACCGTAATAAAGGAAAGGGTAACTGCAGTCTTCATTTCATTTTGTTTCACCCAGTCCAATCAATAGCAGAGGAGCAATCAATCTTTGAAACAAGCGACTCTGTAAACTCAATTCCTTCTCAAAGCAAACACCTTCAAACCCTTTGTCTTCAAGAAATATACAACTTCCCAGGAGATTATTACACAAAAAAGGCCAAGAAAATAAGCTTGAGCGATATAAAATGAAAAGCGATTTTAAAGCTGGTTTAAAGATGACATGCTTGTTTTTACTTTGCTCTAAGCAAGCACCATATTTGCCAGAAAATAATTTACATGAGGTCAAAATTGCATTGTTGAGAGACAAAAAAAGAAACAAGCGTAGAAGTCACATTTTACTAAATTCAGAAGTAATACCAATAAAATGAACAAAACAGTATAAATATGTATTTTAGTTCCCCATACCCCAAAACAAACCCTTATGGTATTCAGAACAGGATTGCAAAATTATTTATAATTTTTATAAACAAAATCTTTTATAAACACTAAAGCTGAACCAATTTATTTGGCATGAAACTGTCCAGTGAGGAAATGCACTATAAATATATACAAACAACTATTTGAAAAGTAGCACTCTTCTGAATCTGAGGGTGCAAAAAATCAAACTATTTAAAAAATATATACAAATAATAATTGCTTTTAAAGTTATCCAGAAAAATTTACCTGATTAACAATGATTTTTCGATATTTTCCACAGAAATTTAAAAAATATCTTCATGGAGATAATGCATGATCTTTACATAAAAGAAAAATGGAAACTTTTGACCCATACTGGCTATTGCAACAATGATACCCATGCAACTAATGGCTGCTTTTGTGCTGCAGGTATATATATACAAGTATATATATATATATATATATATATAGGACTTTTATTGCACACTATACACTATAGTATAGTAATTTCTCTTCTCTTGCATTTGGGTGCAGTCCCACTCCCAGGTTGGTTACCCTAATCTTCTTTATTCTCCTTGTTAAACTAGCAGCTGCTATGGGATGGGGTTCTCCCCCTTACCCTTTCTCCCACGGGCCATCTGCTTCCTAACCCACATAAACACACTTATACTCAGTCCAGCTAAAACCCCATGCATTTTTAATGAGGTTTGCCACTGAGAAGAACAGCTTGTGGGGCTACAGCGGCCGGGGGCAGGACGCTCTGGCTGCATGGGACTCAACTCATCTCTCTAGTCTTGCCAGAACACACTAGGTCTACAGACGAGGATCAGCAACACTCTTTGTAATTGCCCTGCGCTGTGGGCCTCTTTAAAGCTCAGTGACACCACCAGAAAGGAGGAGGAGGAATAAGAAAATGAAACACGGTCGATTAAGTAGAGAAAAAAAAACGTGCCAAGCGGGGGAAAGTGGGCTCAATGTACGCATAGGTGACCAGCATTTTTCAGCTGAAATAACCAATAATGATGTTTCTCCAGTCATGCAGCTCATACTACAAGCTAATGGGCCTTATGCTTTGTGATTTATTACTGCAAATTGAAATAAATCCTTTTATTTCTCAGCCATTTTAACATCTTAAAATGTCTGCATGTCTTGTCTGATCTGTGCCTGTGGGAGAAACAACCAAGACAAACCTGAACGCTGAATTTGCAGATGGCACTGGTTAAATTGGTTTGGTTGTAGATGTTACTGTCATTACCAGCCTTGTACACATCAACATCAACGTCAGGTGCACCCTGAGGGGTGAGCAGCCTTATGAATATGTAAATATCCACAGTGAGATAAACAGATAGAGAGGAAGAGACCAATGATAGAGTGAGAACAGCAAAATTATCTTAACATTATTAATTATCTTTAAATTAATTATCTTAAATCTTCTCTCTGGTGATAGCGACGACATAAACAAAATAAATAACTAAATACATTTTTGAGAGTTCAAAATATTTGACGTAAGTTTTGTACACTCGAAAGGGATTGCTCATCAAAAAATACAAATCCTGGCATTATTTACACGTTTACAAAGACTGTTTGACTTTCATTATGGACAAAAAGGCAAGACGTTTCACAAGACAGTTTACTAAAATACTTTCTAAACCATTGCAGAATGTAAATGGTTGTGTATTTTTGAGTCAAGTAACCTAGATTCTAAACAACTAGCTTTACTCTTAAGGTCAATCGTATAATTTAAGCCACTTTTAATGACTATTTCTCTTTCGGGTCAGATACAACAAGTGACAATTCTGTATTTCAGAACACTGAGAACCAGAAAGTAGCAGGTTTGCGGTAGATTTCGACTAACATAACCTTTACGCTTCAGCCCTGTAAAATGTACACAGCCTATAAAACTAATGTGAGAAGCACAATATGCCACTTTTTGGTGCACATGTTGCCTCGACGAAGCTCCAGTCTGCCAGAGACTGCAAGATGAGTTATACAGTGCATGGAAAGATACGTGCACAAGAGTGAATCACAAATCAGTTACGCACTCTTTACCGGCGTAATGAGCGAGGAGCAAGGCTTGATCCTGATTAACAAAGCCTTGCTTTCTCTATTGCTATTTCACCCTTTTCTCTCTGTTCGACACGCTGCCATGCCTTCTAATTCGTGGGTGAAGGAGAAGGCGCTGAGATCATCCTTATGTCCTAACCTAAGGGCATGATGAAGGGCTCTACTCTGACTTGATTCATTAGGACTCCATGTAGCCTCTCGCTCTGCTGTGCACTTATGTGTGCAAGAGTGAAACTGACTGGCCTCCAGTGAAGGACGACCAATGATGAATGTGGAGCATGGGCAGAATTGTTTGTGTGATATGAAAATGGGACAAAAAGTTCCATGAACACAAGTGAGGGCAACCAAATGAGAAGAACTAAGAGATGCCGTGGTAGAAAAGACAATAAAAACAAATACAAAGAGACGTAGTATATTGGCACCAAAATTGTTGCACTTTATTTCAAGGTGTCCTTGTAGCAGTGCAATTATATGGGCAAGTACTGAGTGATATTAATGTGCATTTACTATATGCTTAGGAATCATGCATAATTCTAATAGCAAGCACATGTAACGTGCAACAAGGATACCTTAAAATAAAGTGTTACTATGTGTTGTATATCTGCCACTCCAAAACGGAGAATAATGCTTCATGCGAAGCACTTTAAATGGAATTCTGAAACAAAATGACTGCTAATCGTTATTTTAATCCTCAAGATATAAGCTGAGAAAGGGCATAAGAAGCCTCGGGCTGCAGAACTCACTTTGTCACGGCTCTCCGCGCGGTGATGCTGGCGACGATGACGCTCTCGGGTCTCGGCATCGCCACGGCTTTGAACGTGCCCTGCCAGAACTTCTCAAAAAGCTGCTTCTCTCCCTGAAGTACACCTGCCATGGCTTAGGGGTGAACACCGCGAAGAAGCGAGTCGGTTTTGTGCCGATGGATCTTCTCACGGTGGATGTGTGTAGGCGGATGAACGAGGGAGCTGTCCAAGTTCTGAAAGCAGCGGATTGTTTTCTCTGTCCTCGCTGTTTCTGCTTTTCTTACGAGAAGTCCGCTTTTACGTTTCCCCCATCGGTTTCATGACGACGGCGTCCAGCTTCTGTTTAATGCATCTGCGTCCCTTTCTTGCTCCAGTTTTTCTCAACATGCATTGAACTCCTGGTGGTTAGAAATTGCATAAACGAGCGTGCATAAGTCCAGTGCCAGCTTATGAGAAAGGAGGAGTTGTGACAAGCTCAGCTCGCTAGCGTCGCGATGTGAAGAACTCAGCTGATGCTGGTTCGTTTTTGTTGCACGCACCTTGTGACGTTACAGAAGAGAAGACTATAGGTCACAGAGAGCGTGACCATCCCTCGCGTCCTCTGACTTGAACAAAAGACGGTGCCTGTTGCCTTAATCAGCATAACAAAAGACGCAGGGGTCGGCGCAGAGGCAGCAGACGGAGCATGTGTCAGGCACAATACTTCTGAGGCAAAGCATTTCCCCCCATCAGCCCTGGAGGCCCCACAGTAAGCCCTCCTCCCTCTCCCAAACACCACCTGTCACTGAAAGCCCACCTGCACCTGCAGAGTGCACAGGTGATATACTACAAACAAAAGCAACAAGCCTCATCATTTAGTGCCTTTGTGTCGATGTACACTCCTCATATGCAAGTCATTCTTTCAGTTTGAAAGTATGCACACATAAATTCATTATATATCATTACTACTGGTCTCATGAAAATGCGCATAAATAATAAGCCAAAATAAAAAAGAAACTTTACTGATACGCAAAAATGGATTTTGGCGTATATATGACACGCACGTGTTTGGCGTGCATACAATACGCAGTAATCGCGTCACAACCCTAATCCTAGGCATAGCATATAGCACAAACACCAATATCATTTTTTTTCTTCTTCTTTTTGGCGTATATCTTTTCGTTTTTGTTTGCCATATTTCTACGCACATTCATGATTTTGGATAGATCACATTTAAGAATAATTGTCAGAGGTCTTGGTAACACTTTACAATAAAGTTCATTAGTTAACATTATTTAACATGACTAATCAATGAACAATACTACTTCTACAGCATTTACCAATGCATTATTGAAATCACAAGTTGTGTTTGTTAACATTAGTTAATGCACTGTGAACTACATATGGATGATTGTATTTTTATTACATTCAGTCATTTAGCAGACACTTTTATGCAAAGTGACTTACAAATGAGAGCAATAAAAATCTACAAAAGAGCAAGTGTTATAACAAGTCTTATCTTAATGTAGTACACATATCAAGGTTTTATTTTTGTTATTATATAATGAATAAAAAGAAAACAGATACAATAGAAAAAGTTTGCTTTTACAATCCAATCTGACAGAACTGGAGAGGATCTGCAAGGAGGAATGGATCCCCAAATCCAGGTGTGAAAAACTGGTTGCCTCTTTCCTAAAAAGACTCATGGCTATATTCGCTAAAAAAGGGTGCTTCTACTAAATACTGAGCAAAGGGTCTGAATACTTAGGACCATGTGATATTTCAGTTTTCTACTTCTACTATTTTCTACAATTTTTTAATAAATCTGCCAAAATGTCAACAATTCTGTGTTTTTCTGTCAATATGGGGTGCTGTGTGTACATTCATGAGGAAAAAAATAAACTTAAATGATTTTAGCAAATGGCTGCAATATAAGCAATATAAAAGCCCAGTCACTGTCTACTGTCATCTTGAAAAAAAAAAGTATTTGTATTTTTCATGAAATTACCCATGACATCTCATATTTTGCTTTCTGATATTAAAAGGCATTGTGTTTTGGCTGTCATAGCGTCTCTCTTTCCTCCCTGCTATCATGTCCATTACTACAGAAGCCTGGCTCTATTCCTGTCACCACATGAAACAGAATTGTGGGTAACTGCTCAATCCTGTCAGCTTTTGTTTAATTCCAGTAGTCAACATGTCAAGAGATGGGATGCTCCGTACACAGCATAAGGACGAGGGAAAAGGCTACATAAATCACTGACAGAAATAAACTAGCATGAAACATCATTCTAGATACAAACTGCCAGGGCAAGATGTTGATTCATATTTAATTTCCTTTGAGTGCATTCCTGCATGAAATACGGTCGAAATGCAAATTCATTTTGATGACTTTATATTGATGACTGAGAGAATGGACTGGCATCATGTGACTTCATCTCGGTTTGTTACACTTTGTAAAAAGTCACAATTAATGTTAGTAAGTTGTTCTGGCAACCTTAAAATATAGGTTCATTGAGGGCATAAAATGCATCAAATGGAAAGAAAGTATCATCTCTCACTAATTCTTGCCTTCACACAGACATTCACATATGCAAAATATCATATACTCAAAAATAGCATAACTAGTTTACTGTAAAACAGACTTGATGGTGCTAATTACATACATAATTAAATAAAAGTGGCAAAAATAGCCAAACCAGCTGCAATGTCTTTAGCATTCTTCAATTAGCACATTTCACTGTGATTCACACACACACACACACACACACACACACTCTCCCCAGTCTGCTCTATAAGAACAAATCATCTGGAATCAATAGCCCTTATCCACGTCTACCAGTGATCTCTATCATAGTGAACAAATTAAATTGTAGCTAAAGGCAATTAGTTAATGAACCAGCAATCTTGAAGCTCATTCTGTATCGTCGTCTGTCTGAATGCCACTGGATGACTTTGCACTGAAACTCTGATTGGATTATTCTGGAAATACAGACAGAGTCATGGGATCACTTTTTTAAAATCTGGAAATAAAAAGAACTTTTAAGATACAAAATGAATAGGAATTATTTCTAAAATGAAAAGGAATTATATTCTAAAATGAATACTTTGTCCACTCAAATAAGCCAGTTTGTGACATTGACTGTTGTTGTATGAAAGTTAAATGAAGCACAAAATGCTGAACATTTGCAAATCAAGCTGAAAACTTGTATCAACAGCCTACATCATCTTAAGTTCATGCTTTTAATAAGCATTTATTCCATTGAAAATTGGTATATTCAGATTTGCAATCAGTGTCACACGATCCTTCAGAAATGTTTACCTTGTACCTCGCCCCTTTCATTAGCATTTTATTCCCTGCCAGCCATGTATCCCAGGTGTTTTGTGTTTCCTACCCTGATTGTGCCTTATTTAATCCGTGTCATTTTCTCTTTAGTTTGTTGGTCGTTGATATTATTATGTTGTCTCTGCGTCTTTGTCATCTGCCTTTGTATCCTGCCTTAGTTATTAAAAGTTCCTTGTTTTATTGGATTTCCCATCTCTCCGCCTTTCTTCTCTGCTGAGAAGCGCATCAGATCGTGACAATAGGTCTCAGACAGGTACCGTTACATATGTACCGTGTAAAGATTGCAGTTGTTCCTATAGCACCTACAACTAATCAGTGTTGTTCCTAATACAACACTGATTGCTCATCTACTGTAAATTTACTTTTGATTCAATTAACACCAAATTACCAGCTAACTTGCTGATTTCTTCTCCAAACACGCAAAAATCATCTGTATCTTCTTAATCTGTTGCCTGACATAAATGCTTGTTGCAGCAGTTCTTTTATCCAACTGACCAGTTCCATAGAGGGTCACAGTTCTCTCACTTTGTGCAAACCCAGCATTATAGCCCAAAAAAGAAGTTATCAAATAATAAGAGAAAGCAATGAAGCAAAACTTACCCAGTACAGTTCAGCACAAGCAGGCAGTGTCAGCTTCTGACTGTATATTTGCACAAATTTAGGTTCTGCGATTAGAAACCGCATTTATTGTGTTTTTTTTTTTTTTCTCATTTATCCAGTTACAAACCGTTGGTATTCGTATAGCTTGTGTCTGTAGAAAAGTGAAAGATTCAATTAGTTAAGTGCTGAATGTGATGTTACATTGTAGTTTTCCTAATGGATTGTACGGTATTGAGCATATGATGATGACTATAAAGTTCTGGGGAAGCAAAAAAAACAGAAGTTCGGACAGGGATCATTAGGTTTTTGTTGGGAAATATAAACGGCAGTCATTTTTTGTTGATGATCAAGTCATGTCTTTCCACTCAGGCTCTGATTCTTGCATATCACAAACTATTGTTTAATGAACCAGAGAGGTTTCAGAGCTAGAGAGGTTTTAAAAGGTTAACTTCAAGTTAAATAATGCTCTACATCTTTCTCTTTGCATTTTAAAAACAGTTGATTCATTTATTTAAAAGAAAAGTTCACCAGTTTGACCAGATTTGGAGAAACACACCACTTGCTCACTAAAGCATCATCTGAAGTGAATGGGTACCGTCAAAATGAGAGTCCAAACTATATATCAATGAAGGTTTTGTGAAGTGAAAAGGAAACAAAGCACTTCTAATCCAATAATTACGTATCTTCGTCTGTTAATTGATAGACTGTAGTCTTGTGGATTACTCTGTGGTGTTTTCATCAGCTGTTTGGACTCTTATTCTGGCGGCACCCATTCACTGCAGAGAATTCATTGGTGAGTAAGTGATGTAATGCAATATTTCTCCAAATTTAAAGAAGAAACAAATTCATGTAAATCACAGGCAGCCTGAGGGTGACTACATTTTAATGTTTTGGGAACTATTCCTTGCTTTGTCGCATGACATTAGAAGACGCATTCTCATCCGAAGCATCTTACAGTACATTTTCACTACAGGGACAAGCCTCTAGAAAAAAAAATGGAGGTTAAGTGCCTTGTTCAAGGGCACAAATGGTTTTAGCGCATGGATGCCATCTGAGACCTGAAATAATAACCTTTAGCTTAGCAGTCAAGATCTTTAACCACTCAACCGTGCCATATTTTTTAGTCACAGGCGCAACAAATCCTCAGCGCTGGTTATTTCCTTTAGAATGTAATTACTGCCACGTCTTCTTAGTATTGTTGACACCCTGCATACATTTATAAATTTAGAAAAGTCTTTGATGAGTAGATGAAGTAGTTCCGCTACCGTTAGCTCTGCAACGGCATCTAAGAGAGCAGTCAAAGATGGCAAGGGTACGAGGGACACATCCATCCCCTCACATTAACTCACTGTCATTCTTCTCTCACCTCAGGCTAGAACAAAGAGACCTTTCGAAACAGAGCTGATGAGACATAGCCTGAGGCCAGGGCATAATGTTTATCAATTATGATAGTCGCCATTCCTAGTTAGGTTAATGGAAGCAGTAAATGGTAACTAAAGAGACAGCTTCTCCTCCATGGCAGGGTTAGGGTGCTATTTTGGGCTGTTGTTTAGTCTCTTAGTCACTCCTTTGTCGGCAAGAGCGCTTAAAGTCATCATTGTGGCTGCTGCTATGCTTATAGTAATGTGTGCTATTGTTTACGCATTATTCTTGTTGGTTTCTTCCAGTAAATTAGGTTGAGTTGAGCAAAATTCTGTGACTAAACACTGTTGCTTCCATCTGTTTATTTATGCGTTTTCTGTTTATTGGACGGTGTGGCACTTCTTTCCGTCACAGTTTTCTCTATCTACAGGCTGCAAGCTGCATTTATGTATTATGCATAGATCACAGAATTACTGCAGTGGCTAAGCCATTTTGCGCAGTTGCTTTGCCAAGTGACAGACAAATGGAAAAACTGTTTCTGCTAGAAATTACAATTGACAGCATTATTTGGTCCTCACACAGAGGACAGATTGTTTTATATAAAATTCAATGTGCAGCGTAACAGAGGAAGTCAATTAGCAAATATAAATATATTTTTTGTTTTATTTGTTTTTTTGTTGTTGTTTTGCAGGAAATAAATCTGTTGCTTTTAGTAATGTGTGCTATTGTTTATTTATGCATTTGTATAGATGTATTTATTTGTGAATTTGTATATGCATTTGACATTTTTATTATCGTAATTATTTTCTTCAGTGGATACACCCCTAAATACAATATATATAAATATATATAAATTCTTATTTTTATTATTTTATAAAAACATTTTGCAGGGAAAAAAAAAATATATATATATATATTTATATATATAATCTCAGAAATATAGCCAGACGTTGGCCCGCACTCTCCCTATGTGATGCAGAGAAACCTTTGTAGCCTTTGTCTCCTCCAGACTTGACTACTGCAATGCACGTCTTCATTATTCCCAATAATTAGTATTCAGAAACCTCAGCATGCACAAAACTGTGCCACTAGGATTTACGCATAAGAATGCGTAAATATGAGCAAACTACACCAATTCTTCAATTGATGCTCCTATTTATCTCAAAGAACTCCTAACTAACAGATCTGAGCACGTTCTCTCCGTTCCACAAATACTCATCGGCTCCTTCCCGCTAGCACTAAGACAGCAGCCCCTTGCTTATGGAATACCCTCACTGATCGTCTGAGGGCTCCACAAACAACTGACATTTTTTAAAAAAGCTTAAAAACATAACTTTTCACAAATTTTTTCAATTTACATTTCTTTTAGAGTTTAATTTCCAGCTGCCAGCTGTTTGTAGTTTTTTTTATGGTTGTATTTTATCAGGATTCTTTTTTAGCACTTTGAGAGTTTCTTAAAAGATGTAATGCTTTATAAATAAAATGAATTATTATTATTATTTCATTTTATTTATTTGCATTTCTTTTTTTTCTCCTTTTTTTTGGATGATTTTTATTTTTTTTGTACATTGCATATAACTAAAGCTGACTTGACATGTATTGGACCTGGTTTGCTGTTTGGTTTTGAAGAGCTGATTGCGCAGTAGTTACAACAACAACAAAAAAAATCTCTCTTGACACAAATAATATCCAACAACAATATGTGTTCGCATTTGAAAAACAGAATAAACACTGATTCTGTCCAGGACACTATTTGGCTTCGTTCACACAGCAGCAGCTAAGAGTGCCAAATATGCTAATGTCTTATGCAGCCTGGCAATAAAAGAGTGACAGCATAAATCAAAAACTGAGTCATAACTGAATTTAAGAAGAAAGTTTGGTTGATGTGTGCTATATGAATAGAGCATCAATGGACATAAATGCAACAATACAGCATAAGTGCAGGTTGTACTGTTGCTGTCAATCACTAATGTTAGGTCTGTCAACCTCTCTCAGCTACAAGAAAGAGCAGAAGATAAGGGTATTGTGCAGCAATAAAGCAAACTAAAAATGTTTGAGTAGAGAGAGAGAGAGAGAAAAAAAAACAATTTCAAAACAATGAAAGCAGCGAAAAATGCCAGACAAAATAATATTAAATACCTAAATACAAAAACAAAGTCTTGCATGAAAAGAAGGGAATTGTTGTTACATATCCATGCAAGTGGTCAAGGTTTGGCTGTTAGCATGGTCCTAAACCAAACTAAACCATCTGGCAGCAAAAAGTGTCTTTTTCCATTGACAGTCATTTAAAAGTAATAATAATAGTAATATTTGGTATTACCAGAGTACGAATGCATTTTATAATATTATATAAATCATACTGGTGCCACTCTCTGTACACACTAGGATTCAAGTTAACAGTGGAACAAATTAAACAAAACAATAGAAAAAAAAGGAGTGCTGCAAACAAAGCTGCCTATGACCTCGCATTGCTCTCACCAAACCTTCATACTCAGAAGAAGGACAAAACAAAACAAAAAACACATTTTAATGAAAGATCAGTGAAATATTTTTAAGCACGTAATTTCGCATAATATGATCCTTATTCTCAATTCTTAAAAACAAAAAAACAACTTTTAGTGTATTTAAATAAGTTAAGAGTTTTCCAGACTTTTAATGTAAACGTATTAAGCCTCATATGGCTCATCTCAGGGATTTTCCATACAACAGTGTTTTAGTTGTTTTCCATCGGTATCCAAAATGCTTTGCCTGAAACAATGATGTTTGAACAGCAATGATGTTTGTGACATGGGACACAAACCTTTCTTAAAAAGTGTTTGGAAAGTATACAACACGAAACAGTTGTGCATTTAGTGCCCAGATCAGTTTGGGATCTTTCCAGAGCCAAATAAAACTTGCCAGAGGCCAGAAGCAATATTTAGAACTGAACAAATTGCATGTGGTTCTGTTTGTGTTTTCTTTTTGGTGCTGAAAACCAATGTAACTGAGTGGGCTGGTAAATGATGGATAATCTGTGATCTATTACCAGTGCACCACTGAGTATGACACTTTACTTTAGGCTTCTCCACTTAAAGGGATGGTCACTTACCTGGATAAGACAGACCTTGGTAAAAAAAAGCTAAAATCTCAGGAAATAAACAACTTTAGTAGCGCTTATGTAGTGCTTTTTAACTATTGTAGTGTTTATAGGCCTACACCTTTATTTCAATGTTTTAGATCAGTGTGGTTTTTAAATGTACTTCATAAAAATTAAAAGATGGTCAAAAAATAAATATATATATATATATATAATTAGTGCTTTCAAATGATTAATCGCATCCAAATAAAAGATTTGTGTGTACTGTATACATGTATTATGTATGTATAAACATCATGCGACACTGACGACTAGAGTAATTATACTGAAAATTCAGATTTGCTATAAATACGCAAAGACAAGTGAGTCTGAATGGTAGTATTATTTTACAGCATTGCTGATCTTATGTATTTTCATCAAATAAATGCAGCCTTGTTGAACATAAGGGCCTTCTTTCAGAAACTCAGAGACTGCAGACTTCTGAACAACAGCACAAACTTTCAGTGAAAGGAGCAGAGAGCTTGTCGGAGGTCAAGGTTTGGCTGGGTAGCATATAGTAGTTGTCTGCAGAAAAAGAAAAAGATCTGGCTTTCTCCATTGAAGGCCGTTTAGAAATATAAGTGTTTTAAGTGGGGTACAATGTTCTGAAAGCAGCATATTTCCAAATACATTCCATCAGTCATATTTCTACATGCAAACCATACAGCCATGACTCACTGCTACAGTGTTGTATAAATTGACACCTGTTGTTCTGTCCAGTTCTTTTACCATTACTTCCATTTAATACTCAAAGTATTATAATGCAGTGTTTCTCATCTTCTTGTATGGTTTTCTTGGCTTCACTGACACCTACATCATTTCACATCAGACTTCAGAGCATCTTCACATTTTTATAGATTTTTGTTTCACAACTGAATGCATTCCTAACTTTTCCTGCCAGTAGTTTACCTGAGGCAACTTTATAGTCACTATTCACAACCATTCCATGATTCTTCTTCTCTACGCTTCAGAACACATATCTCATATACAACTTGCCGGTAAAATTTTTCATGCTCTGAGCAAGTTAAAAAGGAAGCAGTTTTTACCAAGGCAAAGTGAAAGTTTGTGTGAACACCTCCTGACATCAAATGTGCTCCTGGAGATTGGATGGAGGAATATCTTTTTGACACAAGATGTGTGTCCAAGAACCATTCATTCTTAAGTGTTATGATGTCATTGGTTGCTATGGGATTAATGGCATAGCAACTGCATGAATCATAATTCCTTCACGCTGTTCATTTTAATTGCCTCTTGAATAGTTAGGCTAGATAGATAAAGAACACTGGTGCTAGGGACAATTTTTTTTACCTAAGTAAAAAGAAAACTAGTTGAAAAAATAAAAAAGGAATAGAGCATGCTTGTGGTCAAGTATTTTTTTCTAATAAATAAAAAAACAAGCAGACAGAATAGAACAAGAATACAAAACAGTGTTAGAAGGCCTAGATGGATGAACAGATAGATGGAGGATGTACGGATGAACGGACAGATGAATGGACAGACGGACGGATGGATGTAAGGATGAACAGTTTAAAACATATACAGTTTTGGATGGATGGGCAGATGGATGAACCGATGAACATATAGATGAAAGGACGGATGAATATGAGGATGGACGGATGAATGGATGGATGGATGAACAGATGTTGGATAGATCGATGAAGAGAAGGATGGATGGATGAACAGACAAATGGACAGAAAGATGGAAGGATAAACTGATGGATGGATGAAGCGAAGGACAGATGGATCTACAGGTAGGTAGATGCACATGAGCACTAGAGCTGGTGGTGCTTTCTGTAGTCTGTGTGGTTAAAAGCGCTATATAAATAGAAGTGTTCAGGGAGTGATCACTCAAAGCAGTACATCATGACTTTTCTTCCTCCTGTTCTACAAAACACTCCCAGCATCCGCAGATTCACAGCAGCTTCATTGAATTAAAGCATGATTGATTTGGAGGGCTGGGACGAGAGACTTGTTATTTTTCCATACACAAAGACAATACCAACTCTGACAGAGACTCGGCTGTTTACGTACAATTGAACAGCGATCAAATAGAGGAGATGTGTCTTACCCAGGTAAGTGACCATCCTTGCCCAATTAAAGCAGCAGATCTGACACAGGGTTCCTGGGGTGCAAGCACAGTTCACTCAATAAATATTGACTGTTATGTTCTGTGTGTCTCTCTCTCGTTTCTTCCCCAGTCCAACTTTTTCTTTCTTTCACTTTTTTCCCATCAGTCTTCCTGCTGCCTCAGTGACAAGCACACAACTTTGTCCATCTCCAGGGGATAAACCTCATCCCACTTGTGCTTGTTACACAAAAGAAACTGCATTTCTGTTTGTCTTGGAGAAAACGTGACTCAACGCAACAGAAATAAAGCAAACATTTTTTTTTTCACTACACCAATTTTGCCCTATTGAAAAACAAATGGAAACAGAGAACTCATTGTGTTTTCTATCCCTCTCTTCATTATTTCAAAGAGTGACAGAAATGGCTTTTTTTCCTTCAATACAAACAGCAAGAGGAAAGCACAATCTTAAGTCTGAATAAAGGAGCCATACAAAAGCCTTTGTTTTTGCCAACTAAACGTGCAAGGGGATTAAAAATCAATTTGAGTTTGGAAATTAGTTTGAGGCATTGCTTGTGCAATCATTCCATATAAAAGAACAGCTGACCCAAAAATGAAAATTTATTCAATTGCAGTGAGAGATCTCTTAAGTCATCAAACTTAACAAGAACAGAGTAAGTGGAAAAAAATTCTATAAAATAAAATTATTATTTTGGCAGTTTTGACAGTTGACCCAAAAATGAAAATTGTATTTATATTTATTTACCCTAATGTTGCAGTGAGATATCTCTTAAGTCAAAATAAAATAATAAAACAAAATAAAATTATAATTTTGATTGGCTGTTCTGGAAGAACTTCTTTCAGTTCACAAATAGAAGTGTTTGGAGAAATGTTATTTATTTATTGCTTTAGTAAAGGTTAATTAATGGACTGGAGTCATATGGATTACATGTGAATTACTGTGAATGTTTTTTATTAGCTGTTTGGACTCTTATTGTGACGGTACCCATTCACTGCAGAGGATCCACTGGTGAGCAAGTGACAGAAAACAGGAGTAAATATAGAATTTTCGTTTTTGGGTGAACTATTCCTTTAATAAAAACTTTTTGATGATTTTCTAATTAATTGGAAAGCAATATGAGGCAAATGTTGTTTTTTTTATTCTTTTTGGGTGAACTATTTATTGAATTAATCAGTCACATTATGGGTTGCCAGATAACTGAAAAGGTGTCAACTGCTTGTTTAGGCTCAGAAATGACTGCTGAAGTCAATAATGAGATCAAAACACACTTCTACTAGGCATTTGCTTTATATTTAATAATGCAATATAATAGTTGGTGCTTTAAAGCATGAATAAGCCGAATATATGCGCAAAGACCTGTGTAAAAACAAATTAAAACGTAAAATCAATGTGCTTGAACTTCCCAGTGAGGGCAGCTCGCTTATCAGTGCATCTTAATTAATAGTTCTGTCATTCTGAGCATCTTTGTACAGTTAGGTCACATGAAGCGAGAAGTCTTGGCGGTATCTGTGCAAAAACTTAATTACATGTTTCTATCTTTTATATCATATTATTATACATGTATTGTAGGTGGGGTAACCCAAGGAGGTTAAAACATTGTGTTCCTCTTAAATGTCTGCATTTACAATACACAATTATATTCTAGATCTGAAAAATGTAAAGATCATTAAAGATCTTTATCTTTACAGACAGAAAGTATAATTTCATTTACAGGATGATTTTTGATGAATGATGTTTTATGGTTTCCAGAAGGAATGAGACCACACAACACTCCCTTTTCTCTCTGGAGGACATTCTGGAGAAGGACACTGACAACAGAGCTGGCAAAGATAAAAATCAATCAATACTGCAGTATGAAATTATATTCCCTTCCTGTATAATCCTCAAGAAGACAACAAGTCAAGCAGGACTGCTGCTGATAAAAAACACCATTGGGACATTTAATAGGCAACCCATAATCTCAGTGTGGTTAGCTTTAGGGTTTAAGTAGCTCATTCTGAGGGAATCATGTGACAAATTTTGAATCATTCTCATCCATAGAAGACTGTTTGGTCTCATATAAATAAATAAATATATTTATATTAAACCATTTTGAAGAAAAAATAAATTAAAATAATTAGCTGTCATGATTATGAAGTAAATAATAAAATAAGATGAAAGAAGTCATTTATGCCCAAAGCTGCATTTATTTCACCAAAATTGTGGTTAAAAAAAAAAAAAAAGTAATGTTACTAGTTGTATAACTACCTTCTATTTAGATCTGAAAAGGCGGCGACACTCTGGGGAAACGCCGATCCGAAGTGTGCCACGGTGCCATGCCCATCTCGGGACCCCATCGTGTAACCATTGCTGAAGCGGTCTCATATGCAACAACCCCAGCGGTGTAACCGCAGCTGCAGCTGCCATATGCCCCAGGAGCCTCTGAAAAGTTTTGAGAGGAACCGCTTTCTTGTGCCTGAA
>JAUMHI010000040.1:521665-541199 GCA_032359435.1 Enteromius unitaeniatus | reverse complement strand
TTTCCCCACCTGTAAGTCGCTTTGGATAAAAGCGTCTGCTAAATGAATAAATGTAAATGTAAATGTAAATGTAAAATGGTTTATGAGGACACTGCCAATGTCCCTTTAATTTAAAAGGCTTAAGAAAACAACAACAAAAAACATACTAAATGGTGTTTTGCTGAAAATCTAAAAATCCCTGTATAGTTCCCTGTAAGGTGTATGTAGGGTTAGGTGTAGGACTTAGCACATACAGTATAAAAACCATTACGCCTATGAAGAGTGTGTGTGAGTCTCGCTCAGCTCGTTGTGCTCCTCACCATGCATCCGAAGCGGCTCCTCCATCGCCTCTGCAGAGCAGTGCTGTATTGATCCCTCTACATCTGTTTGCTCTAAATGAAAAGCAGAGAATGGAGAAGGTTGATGAATGTGAGAATGAATGCTGGATGACAGATCGAGTGTCCCTCGCTCTGTACAGTGCCAAGCAGTTTGCTCTGCTCTCAAATGATGGCATTTGATTTAGTCTGGCTTCTGCAAGTGTTGTCACACACAGAGACTAGATAATCAATTTCTCTCTCCTTCTTTTTCTCTTTCCTCAGATGACCAATTTACTCTCGTTCCTTTGCTTTTTCTTTCTCGCTGTCTCTTTCTTTCTTTTCTGGGACATGTGCGCACTCTATTCTTTCTCTTTTTCATTTTGAAATGTTAAAGTGGCTCATTCTCTGAATGACCGGGAAGCATTAATATGCACATGAAACACAGGCGCACACCAAAGAAAAAGGATACAGCAGTAGCCAAGATACTGAATCAAACATGCACTGTTGACATGCATTGAAGAAGAAACATGCACTGAAGGCTATACTTGATGTGTACTGTAAAAAAACTAAAAACTATATTATATACAGTAAAGTATATAGGGACTCATGAACAACTACCTCAAAACAGAAATACAGTCGTGGATCATCCAGGATCATCCACCATCTCTTATTTTGTTCAAATTATTGACATTTTGCAATAAATGACATTTATGAGCTTAACTGTATGTATGTATATATATTACTTGGAGAATGTGTAAATTTATTGCATCTTATATCTCGGGTCTCTGAAAGCAATGCAACGTTTTGGTTTATGGAATATTTTTTTCTAAATATCATTTTGAATATCTGCGGTTTCTAAAATTAGCTATGGCCGTATGAAGGTCTATGAGGTGGCAGGTGAGGTGATGAGTGTCATTTTAGTTTTTTTGTGTGTTTTTTTGGCATGACAAACTGATTTATGACAGCTCAGGATTCGAAATGCCAAATATCTCATCCTGATGCCACAGGCAGCCCTCGCTGCTGTCATCTGGGCTTGATATGTGTGAATCTGCAGAGGGAAGACACTGGTCTACAAATTAGACACCTCAACTTGAGAAAAATAAAAGTGAAGGAAAAAAGACTGGAATTAAAGCTCAAAATGGATATTTACAACTACAATGTACAAGATTTAATGGATACGACATTGTACTACAGCGAATACTTTGGGCATAGTTATGCCTGATAGACAATTTTAGTATAGAAAAAAGCTACAGAACATTTTTACTGTCAAAAGCTGTAACATACATACATTGGCCAATGTATTGGAACAATGTCAATATGTTATTTGAGAAGGATCCTTTTTGTTGTAAAATGAAATACTACCCAAAGCCAGTATATCATGTCTTCCACAACATATCCCTGTTGAAGATGATTTTTTTTTCCCGACAGAATTTAAAAACAAATCAGCATATTTCTTTCTTTGTCTGCCAGTCTGTCTTTCAGTCTCTTGTTTTCTTCTCCCTCGGCTGTGGTCATGAGCCAGCGGTGCACTGAGCTTTACTCTGGTTGCCATGTATGATCTCCATCTGTCTGGCCTCCACGGTCCAGCTGTGAGCCAGCCTGAGTGCTGCCACACACTGAAAGAGTAAACACAAGGATCTGGCAACCCACAGATCTCCTCTCTGACATGATGGACTGGCTGAGCTTTCCAGTACTGGGCACAGAAAGCATTACAACATGAGTAAGATGCTTGAAAAGACATGGTGGATGAGCAGCATCTATAAATTAGAACAGATGCAGAATCACTGGCCGTTCAGATTCAAAATATGTTGCATAATATGTTGGCACAAATAACGGGGGCATGTAATTGAAATTTGATTGCTCGATGTCTGTCTCTCAATCTGTACCGACACATGTTAATTGACAGATGTTTGAAAAAAACGCGAGCTTAAACTGTTATATAAATATGACAAACATTATAAACTGTGTGGTTAAAATCAACAAGCAGTGTAAATTGACCCAATTTATTGGGCACAATCTATCAATATATGCATTATATGTATTATATTTGAGAGATTTAAATTAAACAATTAAATAATTAGAAAAATAAATGATAAAATAATAATGTTATAATAAAGCATTTATTTATTTTTTTATATTTCTCATCGTAGGCCTATAATATATTATGTATAACATTAATATCTTAAATAAAAAAATTAAATAGTAATTTTATTAATTATTAATATTATTTAAATGGTTAATAATGCTCTTCCTATTACTGTAGCAATAATGATAATAATAAAATCGACATTACATTTTGGACTTGTATATATTTAAATGACATTTTATATAACATATAATTAAAATGTGAATTATAATATATTTTAAAGTGTTAAAAAAAATTCAGTAAAAATTCACTTTAAATATTGTGGGACAATTTATTTTGAATGACATGAGTATGTTTGTGTGCATGAAAAAGAATAAATGACAGACACACTAAGAAAATGTCAAATGCAGAATGGATCAATGCTAGAAGGTAACCTGAATCTTCCCTCTTTACCCACCCTCCCATCCAGAAACCATGCCATTTTACCCCCTAATGTGCCAGGCATGCCAAAGTAGTTCTCTTTTGTGACTAAAACATATCTGTGTGGAGCTTGCTTATATCATGATTGAACAAAACAGAAATATTACAGTCCACTGACAGAAGCTAAGTGCACTTCCTGTTTGTGCACGCAAGTATCTGTTGATTTGAGTTCATTGTTGGGTTTCTGTGGACTTGCCCTTTGTCCTTGACAAAGTGCACAATTCAACATTTCCATATTTGGACAACAGACATGTTTTGCTGTTCACAAGTGGCTTGGGTTGGAATGCCAAGGCTGGCAGTGGATTCACACATCTGTGCTGGAGCTGATATGGACATGCTAACACTGCCACATCACTCTGCTGCATTGTGTGTGTGAACATGTTTGTGTGTGGATTGTGCTTTTAATTGTTTCATTTATTATGCCAGAGAGGCACATGGATGAGTGGCTGGGTTTAGGCAGGTCAAAACAGGATCAAGTTTACAATTATTGTCATTTTGAGCTCCTAGAAATCAAAGGCTTTTCTTGGCATAGTCGACAGTAATTCAGAAAGAATGGTGTATATCTTTAGCTTACTTAACAAGTCACATTATTGATTCTTTATGATCTCTGAGATAATACTTCTTGATATTTGCATCACATAAACAGCTGCAGTAAGCTTGCTCGGTAGCGCACCTGGTACTGCACTGCACTTCCAATGTAGAGTGTTTGGGTATGGGTCCCCAAAATCAAAAGTCTCCATAAAAGAGCTCAAAGAACTTTAAAGTTAAAATAGTAAAATAGCATGCTTGCTTCAACAAATGCGTTTTTATCTCACATTTGCTTGGTGTAACCCTAATGGTTAGGTTCACTGTAGGTGATGTTATTTTTAAATTCACCACTCTCTAGGCATTTCATTTCTGAACTACCAATGTAATAAAACGTTTCCAAATACATGTTCATCATCTTCATATAAAACTGCTTTTTACTGCCACTCACTGTACAATTTCACTTGACCGCTTGCAAGAATCAATGCAATATGCGTCATTTTTGGATACGCAAAGTACCCCTTTAGTGTCCATTTTTAACACACAGTGTACACAGTGTGCTTTGCATGCAATCGATAAAATAATGACAATAAAAAGCCCACTTCTGAGCAATATAAAACATGCAAAGGGCAAATAAAAGTTTAGTTACATGTATTTACTGCAAAAACTGACCATAAAAAAATGAATAAAAGTATTACAAACAAGAAGCGTTGCATTCTTCTGATATCTTAATGAAAAGAAGAGTGTAAATCAAAGTTTTGATCACCAAAAATAACCCATTTTTCCTTAACATGCTTGCACCTTATTCAGAAAGACACTCCTGAACATCAGCATGATGCAGTCGGTCATTAAACATGCAAGAGGTTGTGATCACGTCTATTCCTCTCAAATAAGTCGTTTTGCCTCGGAAGACTTGGAATATTAATACTTTATGAAATTAAACTGTGACTACTTGTGTTTTATTGACAAATGGTAGGTGTAAGGGTTGGGTTATGTGCTCATAATGCGTCAAATGATGTTGTGCAAATGAAATTGTTGTGACTGTTAATTTTGAAAACTCAAACCATAACACACTAGCAATAATGGAAAAATTACTACACAATATATCATTTTAATGACAATAATACAATTTCCAATGCCCTTCATGTCTGCAAATTGATGCCAAAGATTTCTTATTTAAAGCAATGGAGGACCCTGGACATCAATAAATAATGCTAAAGGGTCCTGAGCAAGTGTCAAGACATGACGGGGTGGGAGTGAGAATCTGTTGCCTCCTGAACTGCTTTCAAATAGAGAGCTCACCTTTTCTGCCAGCGCAACCATAAACCAAAGCCTACCTGGTCTCATGGCAAAAACATACCTGGGTGCACTTTTAATAAAGCCTAATTTTCACACAATCATTTGAAGAATATCATGTTATGACTTCAAAACAATATTAATATGTTTGGATTTTTAAAAATTATATTTTTGAATTTTATCATCACACGTTTCAGGTATATAACATATACATATATATATATATATCAAATATCAGTTTTGCAACTATTAAGTAGGTTTTTCTAGGCCATTTTTCCGACATTTTTGGCTGTTGGCTGCTTACACTAAGATGCTTTGGATAAAATCATCTGCTAAATACACAAATGCAAATGATTCTGTCCATATGCTGATATGAATAAAGAAATGCATGACATCAAAAATTTCAAAATGTCACCCATTATAATTTCAGGATCCTGTCTAAGATCAATTGTTTTATTGGTAAATTTATTTTCATTTACTAGTAAGGTTGACAGTGTCATGAGCCAGCCATTGGGACACTGTGTGGGATAAGAGTTCAGCATCTGAGAGACTATATCCTCCTTTCTTCTCTTGTCTTATCCTTCACCGTGTCTATAAAAATAAAAACTGGGTTAAAGTTATTGTCCTTGTGCATCTGTTGACATACACACTGGCCTAATTTTTGAACACATCCATTATTGGTTAATGTGAGTCTCTTTCTCTCTTTGAGGAAATATTATCCATACTGAGCTGTCGTGTCGCATTAAGAGAGAGTCCAGATGGCAACTGATGTAGGGAACAACATCCCCCCTACAAACTAATGTCATTGTGCTGCAGGAAACCAATGATCCCTTACACATTTCATGTCACGAAAATGAGCTGAAGTTGGCAATACTTTAACTCCTGCGGAGAGAATTTAGCAACACACATTAATTATCAAATGCCAAATTATTGCAAATATTAAATGCTAACGTATGCTAGAAGATTTTTGTTTTGCAGGCATATACTCACACTCAAGTCATCACACTTTAATGTTCATTTTTTTTTCTATTTTATTTGCCTCAGTTCTTATGGATTTAGGTCTGTCTCAGTTTTTTCTTTTTCTTGTTGTCATTCCAGACAGACTGGTGATGGTTATCAGATTTCTATATGAAGCAAACAAAACTCTCACTGGATTTTTATATTTAATAGCAAAATTAATGTTTGGAAATATAAAGGAATATTTCCTATTGACATACTACAGCAAAGGAGAGAAATAGTCTACCTGGTCTCTAGGCATAAACATACCTTGGGGCACTTTTTAGCAAGACACAAGATCTGTACAATATCACTAGATAGGTAGAGCATAAACTTTTAGCAAGATATTTTTGAATTCTGAACCGCTGCAATACCTATATCCATGTAATAAAATGTGCCAGGGTTCACGTATTGAACTCAGTGGACATTCTCTTTAAAACCGCAGCGAAATGTGCATTAAGGTATGTAAAAAATGGTGTTGCACAGAGATGCATACATTTATGGCCAGGTTGGAAAAATAACCATTTTTAAATACTAGTGTTCTAAACATTTTAGCCACTACTGGCCAAAATATAAGCAAATAAAGCATTTTTATTAGTATAACCAAGCTGACATAAAAAAACATGCATGCACAAACTCAAAACTCAAAGGGCCAAAAATTCCCAGAATTTAAAATTTGGGATTTTCCTCCCATTTCAAGATGGACAAAGCTGAAGGGTTTTGAAACAGGTCCATAAACCAATAGTTAATTAAGCATGCACTATTAGGTCACTAATCATTATATATCTACTGTATATATAGATAGGTCTATAGATATATAGTGATCCGGTTGGAAAACAAACTAAAGGCTTTATATTAACTTATTAAATTCCCTTTATTTTAATTAAACGCATCCCTCATGTTATTATACTGATAATGTAATGTAAAAATGTGTTAAATAAGAAATTTGCCAAATTGAATCTTGTCACCAGTGGCCTGAGACATTTGGACCTCACGGTACATGTCCCTTAAATCGATAATCTTGAAGGGAGTACTCTTCAAAGACTTTCTCTGTGGTTTTGAATTTCTAAGAAATAAGTATAAAGCATTAAAAAAGCACCGCAGCGGATTGAGATTAATGAAAGTCTTGTTAGACTTCAAAGCCACCGCATCGGTTATAAAAATAGAGAGCAAAGACGGAAAGGCAGCTTCAGGTTCCCTCTGCGGCAGATGTCGTTAAGAGTCGTTTTGGACCCAAGCAGTCATATTCGAAAACAAAATGCTCATAATTAACACGCTGCCTTTCATCACGAAATAACATCAAACAACACTCTGCTGCTCCCAGGATGCTCTCGGTGTGTGAATGTCATTCTCCAGAGTCAACCCTTTAATCCCGCTCAAGAATCAACAATAAACACTCTGTTCATTAATCTTGATAAATGAAAGCATCTCCCGAAACCCTGATCTCTCTTTAGACAATGTTTCAAAATGCTGATGGATCACTGTTGTTACTGATGCATTTGTTTACTCTAAAAACACTGAGCCGATAAAAAGAAAGTTAAAGGAACGCAAATCGATTAAACCGCTGCCATTACTTACTCTTCGTCGGGTCGTCCTGTAGACGTTCCCTCGTTTGGTCTCATCATTTTCACATTGGAGTAAAATTATTCTCAGTTTTAATATATTCCATTAATGCGTCCAGGATGCGATGCACACGCCATTGGCATGTAACCTGCTTTGCTTTGCACACAAAGTTTCATGGAGTCTTCAACGACTTGCAGTAGAAGAGAAGAAATTAGCAAACAACAATTAAATAGTAAATAAGTAGCTTTCCAAACATATTTAAACATAATATTTTTGTTGTTAAATATTAATATTATGTACATTTATATATATTTCTGTTCTTATATTTTTAGATATGAATATAATTTATAATTTTTTTCTTAAATATATACTTGCATATGTTTGTAAATATACACATATACACATATATTATGTAAACAAAACTTGCTTTTGGATGTGATTAATTGTTTGACAGCACTACTTTTCATGCTTGAAATGTGTTTCCATGGCTAAAGCATGCAAATGTGAATTGACCCTTTGCATAGAGCTTGTTTGACAGACAATCTGACCAATCATAACCCCTGAATCCACCAAATAAATCAGATAGGAGAATAGATTAACTTTTTTTACATTAAAAAATGTGTGCATTGACCTCTTTCTCAATTTAATTTTGCCGCTTGAACTTGAGGCCTGTCTTGACATGTTAAACTGCATTTGGATTTCTTAAAAAGGACAACATCTGAAAGCTGAGACATTGTTTCAAACCAGAAGTAACCTGCTCTGTCTTGTTTTTCAGTATGTTGTCAGTTTCCTCTTAGCTCTGTGATGTGTGAGAGCAGCATGGCTTATCGGACATAGCAACAGTAACTAAAGAGAGCAGGTTTTTGAAAAGGGAAAGTTGGGTGCCTGTTGCTAAGCATCAAAGACTTAAGATATACGAAGATGGTGCCCTGCTTATGAATGGGAGAAAGTGCAGTGTGCGGTATGGTGGAAGAGCCTTGCTTTCTTTGCCTTCTGTGTGTCCACCAAAGCATTTTTTCCAGTCAGTGTTCTGAGATGCACACATGTGCGTTGGCTGTTCTTCCCTGAAAAATTGTGTATAAGCATTAGAACATTTATGAATATGTTGTCAGTTTTGATTGATTGTCTGAAGCCTTTATTTGTCACACACACTGTTACATGTAGTGAAATTGCACATAGATTTCATTGGTCATTCCAAATATTACATACATGCATGCTTCAATGAAAGTATAAACCTATATAAAATCATTTCTACTTTAACAAATGCATGCAAACCATAAAATTAAGGCAAACAACGGATGGTTGTTTGTAACCATCAGTTACAAATGATGGTTACAAATCAAATCAAATCATGATGGTTAAGTAATAATAGGTGAGTTTTTATTTTTGACTAAACAATCCACTTTTTTACTGTCTGTTCCTGACAAATATAGTCATTTGAAACAACCTCAAGTTCTTTCTGTTGATTAGATATTTGGCTCAGCTGTCTCATTCAGCCAACAAGTTTTTAACTCGTGACTGATTAGTGGTTCTGAAAAACAGGAAACGACTGAACGTGATCAAGAATTAAAATGAAGTCGACAAAATGAAGCCAGATTGCAGATGAAACTCAAGATGAGAAAGCTTTGTCTTTTATCCTATATAAATATTGGTTAATTTGTTACAGTTTTACTCCTGAAAGCACACAAATGATGATTAAAGGAGGTAAATTTCCCCCTGGTCTTGAGAGCAGCACAGATTTATCTCAGAAGAGATAGTCAGTACTTGTATTAATTTCTCACTTCAGAATGAGAATTATTGATTCAGTACTCCCTGTGTTCTCTCCCAGGATGCTTTGCAAATGATCACATAAATCATAAAATGTAATTAGATGTGCACCATCTGCTGGAATAATTTTTCGTGAGGGGAATACATGCTGGTTTTAATATCTGAAAATGAAGCAACAGTTGCATGGTCTCTTTTCAGAGATGTAAGGGTCTGAAAATTGAACACTTTTTACGTCAAGTAGAAGCCGTTTTTCACATTCAAGATTTGAAATACTTATACAGGGAGTGCAGTTTTTGGCAACTCAAAAACTAAATTTGTTTGATTTTATTCACTTTGCATGCTTTTGCATACATAATGGAAGTCATGATCAGTCATGGCCAGTAACTGAACTGTTAAATCCTTCCCCTCTCTATTTTTTTATTTTTTTATTATCATTATATATCATATTATACAAACGGTCTGACTAACATTCCCATAGGGATAGATGATTGCATCATCAACGTTGACCTCTAATTATGAGAACAATGCTCATCAAGAGCGAATGTAATTCTGTTTCCCTCTTTTTTTTGCCCTTAGGTAGACACAGTCATATTGCAAAACATGGCTCTCATTCTAACTAGCCATTGTCCTTTTTTGAACATTTGGTTGGCTACCAGTGAAAGAGACTAGATGAATTTATCAGTGGATGCATGGTTATAATGTTTTGTTAAAGTTTGTTTTTCTTGTCCATTTACGCCATAAAAACACTGATCTAAGATCAGCAGGCTTAAATGAGTCGCACTCATCACTTTATCTTTAAGTCTCTCGTAAAATTATTTGGGACAAATCAAAATAGGCACAAATGAGACACCTGTTGGCATATATGGAACTATATAATGTCAATATTGTTGCTCAGATGCTTTGGTCTCGGTAGAATTTTTTATTATGAAACTATTGGTGGCAGACCTTTTTTAAAAAGAACTTTGACTTTTGACTTTGACTCAACTTGAACTTTTTTCAGTTGAAAGCATTTGTTTGCTTTCACTCTATTGAAATTATTTGTTAATATAATTTGTGTGACAAACAGTTTAAAATAGCTTAGTAGCTACACAAAAGCTGACTGAAAGTGTTAACAGAAGTAAAACTGAAATGGAAAATGCATTTCATGAAACTACCCTGCCATTTCAGCTTGCTCTTTAAGCTCTTTAACAGTGACTTTTGTCTTATGGGACTCATACTGTACAACCCTATACTGTACCAGGTGGCCTACTGAGCAAGTTTACTGAGAAATCATAATTTGTGTGAAAAGTAGCATAAGTTGCTGGTGTGTTACTGCCACTAGTGTTCACTTGACATGGAAGCTATACAGTGATGAGTTTGGATCAAAAATCTTCTTCTTGTGAAGATCGTGAATTTTACAGCGTATCCATTTCAATGAATGTCACACAGAAGCCTTGATTGTCACTATTCTCATTACAGCCTTACACACACACATGCTCATCTTATGATTTGATTGCAAAGTTATGCAGATTAATCCCAGCCTCCTATTAGTGTCTGCATCAAATTACAGTCCTAAAGCTTCAGGCACAACAATTCATTTCACATGAGTTAGATTCATTCAGATGAAACCCAATAAGTGATTTAACATTTAACAGACACATCAGAACATACTGATTTCATGTATCATATGCCAGAAATTACAATAATTATAAAATTGCAAAATATCTTCTCACGAATGAAGTTGTGACCATAATCTGCATTCAGTCTACACGATAGGTGCATTATGTTAAAATGTGAAACTACAAAAATAAAAAGAAACCTGCACAAGCCTGTTGTCTTCAGAGGAACTATTACACAGGCTTACGTCTGCTAAGTTGTTTGCCATTATGCATTACATTCTACACTCCACTGAATAAAATCAATCTGAAAGTAATATTCCTCACCTAGCATTGTTTCTAAGGTGATTCGACCTGACAAAAACATAATTGCTAAATTTTTAAAATAGAAGTGTTCTGTGGAAGTAGATAATGAGTGGAATTATAACAAAGGGAATTGAATCCTGTGTCTTCACCTGCATGAGACACACAGCATCTGTTAGAAAACATTGCCTGCGAAACACAGGCTTTTGCTGAGGTACCATCAGAAGCTGCTGAGTGACAATCTGCACAGCAAACACTGATGTTTTAGGAAACAATTTGGTGTAATGATTGGAGCCAGTGGAACAGGACAAGTACATAAATATGGAACACCTTGTAAATTCACAAGAAACTGAACCAAGAATGTAAATAATGTTAGTTTTGGTGAGTCTGGAAAAAAATATGGTTTTGTGGTTAAATGCATGGTATTAATAAACCAGTGCATTTAAAATAATTTAATTAAGAATTGAAAAAGTGTCTTCTAAGTTTTTGTTACTTATCTTAATAATATTAATAATAATAACAATAACCTCTCAGATAGATCCTACAAGTTGTCTTGAAGAGGTGAGGTATCTAAGTCGCAATATCTGAGGTGCCTCAGGGCTCAGTTCTTGGACCACTTGTCTTATCTGTCTACTCGACATCCTTAGGCTCTGTCATTCAGAAACATTTTCTATGCTGATGACTTTAAGACTCTCATTCCATCCTGATGATCTGATGATACTGCTTGTATCTCAACTTGTCTAACAGACATTTCTTGGTCTAATCAGGCCCTTTCTTTCAGAACATGCAACACAACCCCTTATCAGCTCTTGTTTTGTTCAGACTTGACTACTGCAGTGCTCTCTTGGCAGGTCTTCCAGCCAATTCCATCAATGCAGCTGCAAGATGAATCCTTGGTGAGCTGAAAAGAATGCACATCGCACAAGTTCATTAATTTGCACTGTCTACCATAAGCTGCTTGCATAAAATTCAAAGCATTAATGTTTGCCTAAAACAACTTCTGGTTCTGCACCCCTTTACCTAAATCCAGTGCTTCAGACATGTGTGCCCTCTAAAGGTTTGCGTTCTGCAAATGAATGACCCAAACAGGCACAAAATCACTTTCACAGACCTTTTCATTAACTGTTCCAGCCTGGTGGATTGACCTGCCCAACTCAATCCGAGCAGCTCAATCCTTAGCCATCTTTAAGAAACCGCTAAAAACACATTTCTTCCCTCACTATTTGACCCTCTAAGGACGGCAGTCGGCAGCCAGTGCTGTGGTGCCCCGGGAGCAGCTGGGGGAACGGTGCCTTGCTCAAGGGTCTCACATCAGTCGTGGTATTGAAGGTGGAGAGAGTGCTGGGAATTCACTCCCACCACCCACAATCCCTGACGAACCTGGGACTCGAACCCAAGACCTTTGGGTTACAGATCCTCTCTATCCATTAGCCCTCTATCGATTGCATTTTTATTGTCTAATTCATAGTTTTTCTTTAAAATCTGACGCTAGATTTATTTTTTCTATTCTATCTACCTGTTTTCTTGCATGCCATTACGGCATTAGGCTCACTGAGACTAGTGCTTGCATGTTGTTACTCTTTTGTTGGTTTTAAATGCTTCTATTGCCATCATTTGTAAGTTGTTTTGGATTAAAGCATCTGCTAATGACTAAAATGTAAATAAATAGATAGATAAATGTTAGATTTGTAGTGCCCCATTGTTTTTTTTATTTATTGTAACATAAACCAGTATATAAACACACACACGCACCAGGGTGGCCTAGCCATAGTTCATGACAACCCTATGAATAAATTTTAAAGTATTAGACGATATGACAGGTTAGTAGGTTTGGCCTTGACAGACTACATCTGCCTACACTGCTGCTGCAGAACAAGTACCGAGAATTACTGCTCAGCGCATCAACAGATATGCATCCCACCAACACACAAGACAGGCTGCACAGCACAAGACACACACCTCATAACAATACACATCTACTGCTGCAAACAACCATGCTCATCATGTGCATATCAGAGCTAGGTGTGGCAGAACCAACTTTGAATGGTGTACTTGCAGCAGATTTACTGACTATTGAAAGTGTGTGTGTGTGTGTGTACGCGTGTGTCTATATATGTATAGTTATTACATTTATAGTATTATATTTTATATTATATATGAATGTACTGTGAAACATAACATGTTTCTTAAATATGTACATGCATGTGTTTGAGTCATAAATGAAGGGAGAGACAGTCGAATCCATTCGCAGGGTATTAATAATGTACAGGCTTAAACACAGTACAGGCAGGCGATGTCGATATCGGCAGACAACAATGACAGGGGCAGAGGCAAAACGGGAAGTCATAGAACAGGCAAGGTCGGCAACCGTAAATCGAGATGAGAGTTAACATATGATTAGTCCAAGGGGAGAAACATACATGACAAACACAGACAAAGTCTAAGGCTGGAGTGCCATGAGCAGTCTCTAGCAGGCATCTCCAGCTGGGCGTGACAGTTTGTTTCTTTGTATTTATATATACATAATAGACACCATATTATGTACTCTTATTTTGGATGTGGATGCGATTAATCATGTGACAGCACTAATATACACACAGACTGTAACTTTTATATAACATCAAATGTCCCCAAAGGAAAAGTAATATCGGTATATTTTGATTTTGTGGGGTCTTTTTTTCAATAAAAAATAAGAAAGTTTTCTTTAAGTTGTAGGTTTAGGGGATATAAAATACAGTTTGTATATTATTATTTATTATTTTTAATCATTTTGCATATGGAAACGTGTGTGTGTGTGTGTGTGTGTGTGGCACTGCTATGTGTGCCATTGCTGAAGGCCAAAGTTCTGGCAAAACAAGTATGCCCTGTAGGGAGATGATAGAGAGACAGAGAAAGATAATGAATGAGGTTGGACAATTTTAAAATACTTGAGATAAAGGAAGTTTGTGACTTAAATGACTGATGGATGACGTACTAGGACCAATCAGCTAGCACAATGTAGAGCTTAAAAAAATCATTAGTGTGCATGAGCTGTTGAGGTCAGGTTCGATTCTGTCCTATTGGTTCCACCACTGATTCTGAGAACTGTTATTTCATGGCTTGTTATGACTCTGTCCTTCACCCTTTGACACCGTAATTATACTTTGCATGAACAAACGCAACAGCATTTTGCATTACTCACACATGAACAAATATCGGCTGAGCGTCTTCAGTGCAGTCAGGTATGAGAAGTTCTTTTATTACACACACAAAGCCATTACCAGCAGGGACGCTGACGCACACTCACAACAATGATAGCTGGGCTGGGAAATGACAGACACGCTCAAAGTCATGAGCACGCACCCTGAAGGACAGCCTCCGCACCTGAGGAAAAGAAGTAGCCTTCTCTGATGTTGCCCATTAAGAGTGTGATGAATGAATTCCTGCTCTTGAATCAAACAAAGCCAGCCTACCTTGAAAAGCCTGACTTAAATCAATAATACATTCCACTTGTTTGCATCACAACTCTGACCCCTAAATTCTGGGGTTTAAAAAGTCTTAGTCGTCACCTGTGAGATGTGTGGTATGACCCCATGTTTCACGGTCACGTGAGGATGGATCTAAAATGAAGCACAGCCTTATTTCACAAGGCTTCAGTTCAAGTCAACACATCTGTTTTGTGTTCAGACTACAGTCACACCCAGTACAAGGAGACGGACAGCAGAGGTAAGCTTGATAATTTACTGATAAATAACAAGTGAATTGGGCATAGAGATTCAGCAGAATCATAAATGAACAGTCTATATCTTGTAGAGCAATCCTCCGCTTCGGGAAACCTGTCCTCGCTCTGTTCTGCTCAGACTTAGTGAGTCTCTTCACTTGTTATAGGTGAGTTGATGATATACGTGAAACAATCCCATCTCCGTGGATTCCTTTCAGGCACTGGAGACTGTTTGTGACGAGCAGGCTGGCGAGTGGTGTTCTGAGGAGACAGGGGAGTATACAAAGGTAATATAATGTTTTTCTCACGTTAATAGGATGCAGGATGATCGCTGGGTGATTTAGGCTCTTATTGCAGGTAAGTTGTTTGGTAAGCTGCTCTTGAGATTCCAGCTTTGTGAGATCGTTCCTGGAAGCTGATGAAGAGCTTGAAGAGGGAGCGTGCATTCGTTGATCAAACTGGGAGATAGACTTGAGACACACAGTGAAGCAGTGGCATAACTTTAGGTACGGCAGAAGGTAAACTGAAGGGATGTTACCTTGATCACCGCCAAAGAGTGATTGTTGCGATGGGGCTTATAACCACGCTGTTCTAATTAGAAACAGGTGGTGACAATCAATATTGCGGTGACTGAGATTGCGTGTAATCCCATTTTATAGAAGCATGTACAGCATGTGTGGCATAATATTGATACTACAGACAAAGTTAATATGGTTTACAATTCACATTGGTGTGTTTAGTGGAATATGTGTAGAATCATCAACTTTTATTAATATTTAGAAATGTTATTTTTATATATTCTTTTTGTTTTTGTTTTATTTATTTTTTGCATTTTTGTCATTTTATTAGGTTTTTTCTATGGTAACTTTTTATCGTCCACTTTAGACTTTCTACTAATAGTAACTACAAGTCAACTAGCAGTCATCAGAGTATTAGTAGACTGTCTGCTAAATATCTCCTAACACTTTATTTTGATGAGTCCACAACATACCACATACTATCAGAAACTATCATATACAAGTATATGTGAACTTATTAGTCTACTCTGAGAGTTAGTAGACATGTAGTTGTGAATTATTTACATTATGATGACAGTTAGTTGACATGTTATTACAAAGTAACTTATAGTTAGTGGAATGTCAAAATAAACGGTAACCTTAAACGTTAAACTAAATAAAAATGAGAAGTGTTGCACCTAGATTAAAGTTAGTTTTGTTTCAAATCACTAAAGTTTTTTATGGTTTTAGTTACTGTAACAACATTGTGGTCTATATGAATATTCAATCATTTATTAATAACAAAAAAAGAATAATGTACCCACAATGTACTGTATATATGGATTTTATTTATTAAAAAGGATAATTTTTTGTGAACTACTTCACACTCCCTGGTTTTGTATCTGGTTAAATCCAGTTTATCGTGCAGGAACGCAGAAAGACTTTCTCTTCATCAGTTGCTGTCCACTTGCCTGTTAAGATTCAGTTATTCAATAGCTTAGTTATAATATATTTTACTATTTCCATTTATTTCAACAGAAGGGTAATTAGCCTTTTCTCCTTGGTAATAAACAACATCTTTGACTATTATGAGTAGCTGAGTATGTGAATTCTGAAATGTAAAATGTGCTCAGCCACACATAACCAGTGTCATTTACATCTGTTTTTAATTTTGCTTTTTAGTGTCATTCAGCTGTAAAATCACTTATAGAATCAGCAGACTGCCATAAATGTCAGGGCAACATTATCTGAATGTAACTGCACTGCTAAATGTATCAGAGAAATCTGAGAATGTACGCTCGCTGCTTCGAGCACCCATACATAAGAGTTCAAATCTGACTGAGACATAGTCAGTACAGAGACAGACACACATCGAAAAGTAATCTTCCACAACAGGTAAGAGCAAAACAGACACAGCAATACACAAAGCCTGAGGGCTTCTTGAGAAACTGAAAACTTCATTTCTATCCAGATTGAGGGCAACACGGTGAGGTCAAAGACGTGAAATAGAAGAAAAAAAATAATATAAGGAGGTTTTTTCCCCTTATCTGAGAGATTGTAAATTGTCAGCAATGCCTTGCACAGAACAAAAATATAATTCATGTAGGCTATTTTAAAGTGTCCCTACTATGCCTTTCCAGTGTGTAATAGCTGTATGTGGATGTAAAGAATCTGCAAAGTTGCGAATGTTCACGGAAAATAGCCGGAAAAAGTTACTGTCTCCCAAAATAAAGAATCCACTCTATTCAGCCTAAATGAGTCCTTAGTCATTTGAATCCTAATTCTGTGAACGCTACACATCACGGCATAACATATTTGCATAAATTATACGTTTGCCAGCCACTAGCAACCTGACCCCACCCACAAACATGTCATTTTACTGACAACTGCTTTATGTGGTAGACCAATCACAACACCCTGCACCATCTGACCAATCAGAGCAGAGTAGGCTCATAGAAAATGAAGTGATATTAAACACATATTTTGAGAAAACAAAAGCGTTTTTTCACCTTGCGTGCATGTAGATCTATTGTTAGAGACTCCCAAAAACAATATTGTGAGGCTTAAAAATGGCCCAACAGGGGCACATTAATTGGCATGAATGTATTTTGCATTTATATACATGCCTAAAATATGTTTGCAATTTTAAGGGGGGAAATGTGAAGATGCTACTGTAAACCAAATGGCCAATGGCTTTTGAATGGCTTTTTGAAATTATGTTCAACCAATTCCTTTTAAAATCACTGATTCGTTAGGAACTGAACAATTTCACAAGTCATTGAATCGTTCAGATGATTAAAAAAATCTTTATAATATCTTTCAGGAATTAAGGGGTGACACAGAGAGAAGGTAACTGCCAGTGTTGCTTTTAAATATAAGCTACTCAGTTGTCATTAATTTCCCATTTCTTGAACATTGCAAATTCAAAAATCACCTAAACAAAATCTCACACACATCAATCCTTTAAATGGAACAGACTGCATGTGCATGTCCTCTTTTACTCCCGGCTCTCTCCTGCTTTTAGTCATTGCTCAGAGTGAGGTCACCACATGACCTAGCAGACAGTCTTGCTGTCTTCACCATTGTTTTTTTCTCTCTCATCTCGGATCTTTGCCTTGAAGCGATCAGCACACATCTCTGTATTCGGCCATACAGTAACATTGAATGTTCTCAAAGTGTTCTCCGCTGAATGTTCTCAAACCTGATGAACCATGCATCAGGGATGTGTCACTTTTACGAGACAGCCCCGTGACAGCCTCGGCCTCCTTTAATATGAAGATAGCAGGATGAATGCAGAAGGGCAAATAAAGGTAATCTCAGCCCGGGATTTATAAACAGAGTGAGAAGGTCAGTTTTCCTACAGCGCTTTCAACAAATCTGATGCTACACAATATATAAATCACTTTAACAGAAGCCTTTGGAGATCCTTTTCATGAATGTTTTTCTCATTTATATGACAAATGTGTATTTAATAAGTGTAGAGACCACTCAATACATTGCTTAGTGATTGACAACATGCCTCAACCAATGGCATTCTTGTGGGTGGAGCTATCAATCTGGTCAACCGATGGCAGATTATTTGTATATCCTTGCAGACAGTGATCATAGCCCTTTAGAAATCACACACCTCTAAAGAAATTAGTCAACGATCACCTCTTTTTGGTTACTTTAACATTTCATGACATTATTTTCATGACAATTATCCACAATTTCCCAGCAAAATCTCATTATTCTCATTACTGTAAGCCTAATGAGGTTTATGTAACAGCAATTATGGTAATGCAAGCGTGTCAGTAATTACGGTAATGTAAAATGTTCTTGTAATTGTCATGAGAATAATGTCACAAATTATACAAAAAATATGCTTAATTTTCCTGACGTAAGGGGGGTAAACCATGACCTGTACAAGAAATTTGATTCATAAAGCAACTTAATTATGTAACCAACCATAATAGAGCAAACAAACAGAAAGATAATTTTATTCCACATCAGTGGTCACTTGTCTCAGTATCAGAGCGTTATTGCCTTGTTTCCACTCGATCAATAATAGTCCATTTGAGGATTTCAGATCTCAGGGCTGTAATTAGAGGGTGAATTGTCCCTGAAGGTAGCTGTTGTTAAGACTAATACAAACTATTTCAATCATACACACCCTGAGGTGCGTGTGAGCTCAGAGCACTCAGAGAAATAACGCTGAATACATGAGCTATGCTGACTACAGCAGAGGGAAACACTGGGATTTTGCAAGTTGATTAAACCTAATAATTACACAAATAAAATGTAATATTAAAATGAGAAAATGGGGCTGCACAATGAATGAAAATGTGCACAAAAATCAGCTGTATGCAGTTTTCAGAGCAGCATGCTCTATCACAAACTCTATCTTTGCAAATGCTGTGCATTTAAACTCTGTGTGTGAACACAGCGTTTGCTCTTGTCATTTCATTTACATTTGCATCATTGGTAAGATTTTGTGGACAGTAGCGTTTCACCAATATTCTGACAAAATAAAAGCTGTTTAATGTTTAATGCTCTAGAGTTTAAAAGTGAAGCATTTAAGACATACTGTAATATATGTAACTGGTAGTGTTAGTTCTTGTAAAGAGTAAACCCGAGTGAGCCTTCATTAGTGTTCACTCCCTGCCAGCCGTGTGTGTCCAGGTGTTCCCCACTGTCTCTGATTATGTTCTGTATTTAAACCGTGTCTTGTGTAATGCCCAGCTGTCTGTCGTTGAAGTTATGTAGTGTTTGTCTGTGTAGACCTCTGCATTTTTGTCAGCCCTGTGTACCTTGGATATCTATTAAATGTTTACGTGCTCATTGGATCTCCATGTGTCACACGTACCAGGTCATGTGAGGTTGCGGGAACCCGGAAGTAACCTCACGCAGGTATATAAACAGGAAGCTGGTGATGTCTAGCACCAGACATT
>JAUMHI010000040.1:494457-506609 GCA_032359435.1 Enteromius unitaeniatus | reverse complement strand
GTGAAAAACTTGTTGCATCTTTCCCAAAAAGACTCATGGCTGTATTCCATCAAAAGGGTGCTTCTACTAAATACTGAATACTTATGACCATGTGATATTTCAGTGTTTCTTTTTTAACAAATCTCCAAAAATGTCAACAATTCTGTGTTTTTCTGTCAATATGGGGTGCTGTGTGTACATTCATGAGGAAACAAATTAAATGATTTAAGCAAATGGCTGCAGTATAACAAAGAGTGAAAAATTTAAGGGGGTCTGAATACTTTATACTCTGAATCCGTACCCACTGTATTTCTGATTGATGGGGATCACTAAACTCATGGGGTCATCATTAACTCACAAGTGAATGGAAATGTCATTACTTTGAAGAATCGTGCATAATGTAGCTTTATACCAGAAATGTCACCGTTAAAAAAAATATTAAATAATGCAGAGTAAATAATGCAGATGGCTTTAACAAAACCTGTACTGTTGATGATCAATATTGGAGCTCACAATAGGTCTTTAAAGGTTAAAAATCTTTTCCTCTAATGAGAAAATGAATGGGATTTCTGATCATAGTCGTGAATTAAATTTAATTAAATGAAATGACTACATACACCATATCGCTGCTGACTTACATGTTTCAGCAACAAAGGTGATCATTTAAATTGTCAATTACAATTTAACCACAAGCGACAAGATGTCAAAGGAGGACATTTCTGTCGGAAATAATACAAGATGTTTTATAGACACCAAGGTCCATTTCCTAAAGGAAAAAAACAAAACAAAAACCCTTTAAGACGGACATGCCGGCAGAAAAGAGGAACAATAAATTCAGTCTTTCAGAATGCAAAATAAAAAAAAAGTATGTGTTTTGAAGAAGAATTGAGTTTTGAACTGGAGAATAAAGGAATGGCCTGTCATTTATAGAGGAAATGGAGAGAGAGAGAGAAAAATCTGTGACAGGACATCCAACATAAGGTAACAGACAGTGTGTCCAGAAGACTAAAAATCACAAGGACAACAGACTGATTTCTCAAAAAGATTTTCTAGTTTTAATTTACCAATTTTTATGCATTCCTCAAAATCTTTATCTAAATTAAGCTGTGCGTTTATACGAAACAAAATCATCAAGGTGTTTTAACTTGAAACTAGCCAAAATATCAGACATAATCCCTCTCCTTTTGTCTTCTCATCAAAATCCCCCAATATGTTTGTTTAGAACAGTTTTGGACCGCTTCCACTTGCATTTGATTTGTGCATATCTCTCTTCTGATTGAGAAGATTTTTAGATATCTCTTTTCTGATTTTCCACTGGAGAAAGGAACATGATAGATAGAGGACTCCTATTTTAGCTAGAATCAATGGTTTGAAGTTATGTCTGAAGACAGATAGATTGAACCCATTGACTGCAGAGGATCCATTGATGATCAAATGATGTCTGTTCTGATGAAGAAACAACCTCATCTACAACTTGGATGGGTACATGAGTACATTTCCAGACATTTTTTTGGGGGTGAATAGGAAGAATAGTTTTGTCATCATTTAACTCACACGAGTGAATGGAAATATCATTCCAGTACTGTACTATCTCAACTTAGACTTTTGTATTTTCAAAATCTGGACGTGATTTTTCACACCTAAGTGTAGAATCTTATCTACCGGTTATAATCGTAGTAAAAAGTATATTCAAATAAATCTTTTTTTTTTTTTTTTTTTTTTTTTTTAAGTACTTCCAGCTAAAATACAATGCCATATTGCATAATAACTAAAGAAGCCCATCCACTGTCGTCTCCTCTCATCAAAATAAACCAACATATTTGCTCAGAACCATATTTCTGTGCATGTGTCCTGATTCAGACCGAACGACTTTTTGCACTGCAGACAGCAATATTATATAGAGAGGAATTAACTAAATTAAAGTTAAAAGTGTTATTTTCATTTTTTTGGTAAACCAGTGCTTTAGTCAATATTAGAATATAAACGGCATGCATTAGTATGTTAGTACACATATAGGCACTACAATCTTCTAAGCAACCTGCCAATATTTGCTTGTTTGTTAAAAAAAAATTAAAAATAAAAAGCTTCTGCCAGGAACATAAAAAAATAAATAAATAAATGAATGAATGAACGAATGCTTGCAAGAAGGGCGCATTTTAAAAACAAGGTCAACTTACAGCACTGTTAATGTGGAGAAAATCCAAAAATAATTCTGAAAAAATAAATGTTTGGTACAGTTTGAGCCAAATTTATTTAATATTCACCTGAATACAAAATTAAAACTAGCAAACAAATTTGAAATCCTGTACACTTTCAATGCATGGAGAGAATAGTTTATGGTATTACATATCAAAGAAAAAAAATAGCAAATGCCTCACTGGTAATAAAATACAATCCCAAAATGTATTATTGTCTTCACTGTAGAGAGCTCTTTGAAAAGCAAACAGCAAAGCGCTGAGCCTTACCTCAGACACTGAGACTGCATTAAACACACAATGCAAAGTTCATAGAGAAGAAAAAGGCCAAAATAAAGATAAGCGTGAGACATTACATGATATACTTTGGTAATATCTATACCGTACGTGTGAGAGTTATAGAAAAATAAAAAGAAAGACAGAGGAAGGAAATATCATGCTTAAACATGTAGAAGCTGACTTGGTAAAACAGGAAGAGCTTTAAAATGTGTTTTAAAAAAAAACAAAACACACACACACACACACACACGCACACACACACACAGAGAGGACGTCTATGCTGCCGATCGGCGTCGGATGATGAAGGCCCCTCGTTGCAGCTGCCCTAAATAGATCCTCATCTTCGTGCTGTCACTTGTCTTTCTCACCCAGATCTGAAATCCAAGACAAAGCACTTCAGTATTAATCCTGCACCACCTTCTCCCTGCATCCAAACCAATCCCAAACACTGATTTGTACTCCAAAGCTCAGCAAGTAAAAGTCCAGATCTATGCGTTGTTCTACTGATGCTGGCATTAAAAGCATGCAAATGAGACAAAAGCTATTGGAAAGACATCCTCGTACAATATGATATGGATGCAGATGACAATAAACGAGGGCGACTAAATGAGAATTTTCCTCTTCTGGTCCTCCAAAGCTCTTGCACTCGTGCCGATCTCAATAACCTGCTGTTTATTCCCACTCTGAGCCAGCCATTAGTTTGAAGAGCACAGTCATTTGTTTAGAGGAGAGAATCAGACACAAACCTCATTGGTCCCCACAGAGCTGATGACACAGCTGATCTTGGTGTTCTCCTTGGACTCCAGATAGATTGCTTGGCTTTTATGATACCTGAAACAATAACAGCATCGGTCAGTTGAGATCCTGTAGGCTGAAAGACCATTAGAGAAAATTCTCTTTAGGGGCATGCTCTCAATCGGGTACTGTGAGTGAGCTTATCTCCTGCCACCGAAAAGCAATATTTAGGTTTAGAGGGTTACCCAAAACTGCACCACGTTCTCAGACTAAAATGACATTATTTCTCTTAACCAGTGCTGAAGCCAGTTACCTGGATATTCTGTAAAGAAGTAATTTTTATGGTAATTATGTTTATTTATAGGTTATGAAGTAGAAAGGTCTCTTTATTCTCCTACGTTACTTTAACTGTGACATTAATTGTCTCAAGGACTGATTCACAAGTGTATTAACTGTATATGGTTCATTGAGCAAGCATGAATAATATTGTTTAAACCCTTTCCCATAAAGAGCACTAAAGCTTATTTGGATTTTAAAATACAGCCTCCGTTTTTACGGAGTAGATTATTTTTAGGTACACATATTGCATTACATTTAATACGGACAGCAAACTCACATTTACAATACAGGCGTTACAAAACACCATTTCTCTTACCGTGTCACAGCAGCAAAATGGTTCTTAAGAGTCACTGTTAAAAATCATGCATGCAACCGGGGAGGATAACTTAATAAATGCTATCAGGCTATTTGAATCTTTTTGTGACATCACATTGAATACCGACTGCAAATTCACTTTTACAAGTCATGTAAACTAGGATTTATTTTGCTGTGGGCACACAAGCATTGCAATGGTGATGGTTGTCTTAGCGAACGCCATTAATTAGAGAGGGAGCGCTTGTCATCTCTTAAAACACAGAGCAAAAGTAGCCTGTGGCTTTAACCTTCAACCACGAACCTCCTCTGGAAAAGTTCAGATAGCGGCATAACTCTCCACTCATTATTAAAAAGCAGAATAAAAAAAAACTGCATTTAATGTACATGTAACATTATACATTTAATGCCCGCAGTATGACCCTCGAACACATTTCCTCCTCCGCTCGCTCTCTCCTCATCTGCACACATATATTCCGCTTGGATTGCATTGCTCAAAGCTACAGCAGCCCACTGTCTAAAGGGCACGACTGGATGAATGCATGCTGACACACTCATAAAAATCCAGAGGCATTCCTGACGTTTAATGTCACAAGACGGACCTCATCCTTAAACACAAGATTCCTGCGCACTATGATCACACAAACAATGAAATGTAGATTTATATAGCCTGCATGTCAGAATACGTGGATCATAATTTCCATGATGTTTACATTATTAAGTATCACAACACAGATGGCGGTAAATACCATGTCTGCAATTCATGACCTGAATCCTGAAACTCCTTCACATACACAACCTTACGCACACAAATCTACTGAAATAACATTAAAAGGGTCATCGGGTGGTGCATGCACTTTTTCAAGCTGTTTGGACTGAAGTGTGTGTTGGGAGTGTGTGTACACAACCACCCTACAATCATAAAGATCCACCGGTAGTTTTGTTTTAATGGAATAAAATAAGTTGCCCCTTCTGAAATCAAGCCACTCTCAAATGCATGTCAGTGTGGCGTCACACCAACAGAGGCCACTCCCATGATAATTGATTGACAGCAGCGTGTCACACAGACTGAACTGGTGTCTTCCCTGAGTGAGCCGAATATTTGCAAATCTCCTTTCCTAATAATCTGCTAATTAGCAAGTTTCACTATGAATACGGCTAAAAAAAGATCCTCCGAGAGCGTCTGGAAAAGAGGGGCGGCGTCAGCGGAGCTCGTGAAGATTTAAAGGGGAAGTACACAGAACACAGTGATTTCTAAAGAGCTGTTTATGACGGGAAAATTAACGTTTATTACACTATCTTTGAGAAATTTTAAAACAAACTATATTACAAACTTTCCATTAAGACATAAATAATCATATTAGCTTGTGGAAAACTGGGTTTGTATGACCCCTTTAAAGTTATAAAGGAGATATTAAAGAGAAAATCATCTTTCAGCCCAAACACAGTATAATTTTGAATGCTGCCACAAGCTTAAGAGATTCCTTCAATAACCTTTTCTGCACGCCGTGCTACTTCATGACAGAATTATTATACAAATTTGTAAAATTAAAATGTATAATATATGCATACAAATAAGCCTTTATGATTGTTGCAGACAGAGATATAGGTGGACAGACGGACAGATAAACGGAGAGATGGATAGACAGACAGACAGTTAAAAGTACAGAGAGAACACACAATAGGAACGACATATAGATAAATAGATAGATAGATAGATGCTCTTAATCTGTCTCAGTTCAGTCCAGGTCTGATGTGACTTTATGCAACTATAATATAACGGAAAATCAGAAGGACGATTGCTCCATCTTGTGGTCAGTATAAATACTAGAAAGTGACTGTAACATTTCTTGAGGCTTTAAGTTCTTGCAATAATCATAGCGTCAAGGTTTGTATGACAAGCATACACAATAATCTGGAAGAAGCCGTAAATACACCATTAATTTCCATTATTTAAATGAGACCGTCTTCCAAAGGCCTTTTAAATGTTTTACCCAGGGTTATCATCTCTTTAAACCAACATTATATAATCACTGACCTCATAAATATGCAAATCAGCATGTCATGCCAAAGTTAAGAAATATACAGCGTGACGTCTGAAGAGCTGAATAGTGTAATGAAGTATGAACCGTGTGAATCAGGATGAGTAGCTGGGGTTAGGACAGTGTGGAACACAGAGAAGCTTACCATCTCTTATCATAGTAGAGTTTGCCCTCCTCTATCCGTGCCTCATAGCGCTGAGACGGAGCGTCCACCGGAGTCGATGGGAGGTGCTCCGGAGAAGACGGGGACGCTGGAAAAACATCACACATTCATTTTCAATTCAATCCTGTGTGGCTAAAATAAACTGACGGGAAATTTCTGGCAAGGTATATGAGAAATCACCTCTAAAAGACAAAACGTCCGTACTTGGTCTTTTCGGAGATTTAAGCTATAAAAGAAAGTAAAGCAAATGAGGAAGATGGTTTCGATTTTCTTCAGTTTTTAAGAAAAAGACAGACATGGACAATCAACGTGATATCGATCAAATCAGCTGATTTCTATTATATTTACCATTTGTTCATTTTAAAACAGCAAATTTCTTCTTCTCACCAAGTAATATATCATTTTCTCATGTATCGCTTCCAGTGATAAAACACAATAACATTTTCAGGGCATTCTGCTTTTATTACTTAATAGAGCTTTTAGGGGGAAAGTAATCATACAGATCCTTTCTTCAAGTCATGAAGACTTTCATTACATTCTCACGAAATGGAAACTTTTTTCTACCACAGTTTTTCCTCATTCACAGCCTGCCAAGTGTAATATAATTTGATTGACGATGGTACTGCTGTAGAATGAGACATATCGAGAATTAGGCCAAAACGTACTATAATCCAGTATCTGTGAGATTTGTACTTAGTTAGACTTTTACTGGGCTTCATAAAAATGGAGCCAATTATAGTCCTGCTGAGACGTAACCCTACCTTGTTTAATGTTCTTAGATCCTCCATGATCTGTTCATCAGTGAGTAAATAGTTTAACTGAGGTGAGGAGAGTTAAGAAAACCTGCTAATGTCATGTTTTTGGTGCCAAAGCACCGGAAATGGACTTCAGGGAATTAAATGAAGTGCTACAGATACAGTTACAGTGCATGTTAAGGATATCAGGTGGAGGCTTCCTCCGCTTGTCTGGGATGGGCACAGGGTCATTGGGTCGTCTCCGGAGCTTCCGGGTCATAATAGGTTTCATCTCCATGGAATCTAAAACGAATAAATAGATTGTTTAGTGGTTTACAGGAAGTCAATGAAACAAAAATTAGAACTTTTCTAGGCTGTAAATAGTCATACAACTGAAAAGCAATCTTTTTTTACTGATAGTTAACCACTGAGACACATACAAAATGGAAAGGTTTGGGAACCACTGGTACCACCAAAATTATTAAATTGATATAAAATGGTATATGTGATCTGATATCTGATCTTATGGCTGCAGTAGAGTAATAAACAGTATTATTACTTATAAGTGATATTTGTCTGCTTCAAGTAAAGTAACATAAATAAAATGGCGATGCATGAGACTGATAATGTATTATGACTATGAGAAATATAATAAATTGTAATTTAAGTGGATGGATCATGTTCATTGTGTTATAAATGATCATACTCATACACATTGGTTCCTATGAATGTTATATTATAATGCCTTAAGAACTCTCTTATAATGTATTATAAACACAGGCTTCATAGAAAGTGTTACCAAAGAGTCATTCATGAAGGAATAAATGATGAGTTTTTGGGTTGTTTTTCTTTTCTCTTCACAGAAGAGAATAGCTAAACGTTCAGCTGCAGGCCTGCAAAAAAATAAAGTTTTTCACTTTCTCACCTCCTGTCAGCTCCATAGTTAATTTCTCATTCTCGATCATCTTCTTCTTCTCCTCCAGCTCCGCAATAAGATTTTCCTTCAGTTCCACTTTCTTATCGTCAAATTCTTTCACCGCTGCTTTTTTCTCTTTGATGTAGCTCCTCTCCACCTGCTCCGTCTACAAGACATTTAACATTAATTACCCCGTCACAGCTGTTTCTGTCTGCAGTAATAAATCCACAGATACATTAAATGCATAATTTGCAGCTTACCTCAAGCTGTAGAAAGAGGTCTGAGAAGATAAAGAGAAAATGAGAGCGAGTACAAATAAGACAAGCGTTAATAATGGAATATTGACACTGAGGGAAAAAAAAGCTTTATGATGAATCATCATCTTTACCAGCGTTACGAAGTCTCTCTTTATACTGCTGATCCAGCTTCTTCATTCTCTTCTGGTACTCCTGCAGTGTGCCTGTGGAGGTGAATAGGTAGAGAAGTACAGAAGCTGATATTTTTTGTACATTTATTACAGGAACGACCCCTTTGGAATAAGCTGTCTGGATCAGGAGCACGATGCTGATCTCTTACATGCTTTGAACCTACAGCCTTGTTAGACAATCAACAACATATTTTCCTACGATCCGTGACATTTTTGACAGGTATCAGTGTTCCTGTGCTTTTCTCCACAACACAGGCTGTTTAACACTTTAATAAGAACATCATGAATCAAAAACAGCATGTTTTTATATACGTGCAATACCCTAATAGTTGCTGAAATGCTTCTTAATAGTTAGTTGTTAAGTTTAGGTATTGGGTAGGATTAGGAATGTAGAATAAGGCATTATTATATGCTTAATAAATAATAATATTCAAGTAATATGCATGCTAATAAGCAACAAATAGTTGTAAACTTGTTTATATTCAGTAACATTTGTAATAAAACATATTTTGTGTACTTAACTGCATTATTAAAGTGCGTTTCTAATAAGGACACTAATAATCATCATTTCAATAGTGCATATGCGTCACCTTCTTGTAGTTGTTGTAGCTGTCTTTTCAGGGATGCCAGTTTGTCTTGATACATCCTAAAATCAAGACACAAACACAACATCTCAAAGAAATGATCCAGTTTTCTTTCATAGCATGTATTATTTTCACAGGGATTGTCATTATGATATATTTGTGTGCGTTTGCGAAAAACAACAGTAGGAATACTTACTGTTCTTTGATTTCGACATAATCGTCCTCATCATGTTTGGCCAGATCGGTTTCACTGGCATCTTCTGTGTCTATAATAACAGCAAACAATATAGCAATACAATACATAATTAAGCACTATAGCAAGGCACTAACAAGTGATAACTGCACAAATACAGCACCATCTACTGGACACCCATCAGTTTCATCTCATTTTGAAGACCTTTCTGACTATTAACTATTGCTATATTGATTTATACTACTTTTAGTAAAGCACTTTGGTCAGTGTAATCTGAATTTAAATGTGCTCAATTAATAACATTTACTTACAATTTCTATGCCAACCGAGCCAGATATTGTATGTGTTTTGTTTACAGCCCTTTCCCTACCAAAGGAATGTTATTGCATTGTATTATATTATATTGTGTTCGTATTAACTGCTCTCTGGGTTTATCCCAAGACTAAATCTTATAAATATTATATTATAAATATTCAGCTAAATGCATTTATTAAAAAAACACATGCATAAACATATACATACATAAAGCACACATTGTTGCACTAATAAATCATCAGCTTCTTACTTAATACGCATGCATTGAAAAAGTTGCTTTTTGCATTATGAGCTTAATACATACTGCATATCATACATTCTGCCATCATAAATCAACTATTTGAATAGACTGAGACAAGCATGTATGTATGCATGAAAACAACAACAACTAAACATCTACTTAATGCAACGTTAATGATGTGCTTCCTGGCGCCACTGCTTACTGTTTATCAACAGGCTGGATATCGCATAAAACATGCAACTATAAGAAAATGCATGACCATTACAGGGTGAAATGCTTACATAGCCAACATAAAGGTTTAAAAATATCAATATATGCATTTAATGAGGTTGAGCTGTAAAATAGCGTTAACAACTCGACACATAAGTACAACACAGCCTGCATTTCACTACAAATCAGCAGCCAGTTCAGTCATTAACACTTTAAACATCTCTCTCAATCCATCAAGCAGGAGTAAAAATGATTACAATGTAAATAAAGTTAAAGTATCGTGCGTAGTCACCTTCTTCCGAGTCTCTGCCTCTGAAACTGCGATCTTCATCTTCATCCACGCTGTCTAGCTCTTCCTCGTCGTTATAATAATCCACCATGGGTGAGAGTAAAGTGGAGGCCATTTATTACATTTAGAAATTGATTACAGGCCTATGTGTAAACAATCACACTGCACCGACAACGTTTTCAGACTCGACTCTAGTCTCTTTTTTCAATGGAGGGTAGGCCGAGGAATCTGATTGGCGGAGGCGTGAGGGCAATGCATGATGGGAAATGTAGTTTGAACAGCTAGTGCGCAAGTATGACATAAGGGGAAGAAGAAAATGGGAAGAGAGAGAGACACACACACACACACAGAGAGAGAGAGAGGGGTCTCTTCGCGATTCAAATGTATTGTTGTTAATAGGAACAAGAAGATTTTCTGAACTTGACTGCAGAAACACACTTCTGCCCTTCAGTCATGCACTGTTATCTCTGTCAGGTAAGCGTATTCATGTCATCATGAAAATAAATACATGCTTATTTATCATTTAGTGTTTTATCTGTAATAGTAATAGCTTTGAATGTACACTGAGTTGAATTTTCTGGGTTACGTTTTATTCATTATGCAAAGTGCATATATTCGTGATGCATTCACGCACAACGCATGCATACAACATTATTGATATGTTTGCATTTTTTGGGGCTCTAATATGATTCTTACACACGTTTATAGAAAAATAAGAATCAAACACTGGAAAACAGGCATGCTATTACTACTTCTGCAACTACAAGAAATGATCATTCATAATAGTAGCGCTTGGTACATGAGCAATAACAAAACAACATCACTTGTAGCTGATAAACATAATGCATTATGCATTATTTGTAATATAATCAATAAATATGTTTTCAGGGCTCCTGATGCAGATCGTGATAACAGGTGTTTGAGCGAAAATATGTTTAGTCAGACATATGATATTTTATATTAATTGAGTAATCTACATTAAGTCCCCGAATGAATCATCAGGAGGATGGATTATAATCTGATGAGAGGTTTTTGCTCTGTTGTGTTGGTGCATGGCTCGTCGCTCGAGCAGCAGGTGGCGGCGGTGCGTTCAGAAGCTGTTTGATTGGGGAGCTCTTGTCTCAGCGCATGTTACCTTGTAGCAGGTACGATGGGCTCTTGAAAGCACCAGACGCTTTGTCAGTCGCTCGGGGGTTTTATGCTTGATATCACAACGCGAATGCATGCTTTTTTGTTGTTTTTTTAATCACACCGACGGGAGAGACAGTCATGACGTCTGTCGAAAATAAAACAGGTTGATGCGTTTTCAGGTGTAGGAGCACGAAGACGCCACTTGCAATGAGTTTGGAAGTTTATTTCCCTCGACGTCCCTCCTTACCAGGGCTGCAGGAGAAATAAGGATTTGTTCTGGTCGTGGTTCGGTCGTCTGAAGGCATTCGCGTATAACCGGACTTCTATGGAGTTGAAGCTCGATTAAAGATAACGCTCCGCTGACTCGGTAAGGGCCATTTTTATTGCCACTCGCTTTTATTATAGCTTTGTCAGTTCATTAGTTTGGCCTTGCATTGATATTTTGTGTTTAGTATACGCTGCGCTCTTTTAAAAGCGTCTTGGTGCCACTAGAGTCCCTCTGCGCTCGATTGAGTTTCCCTGAACCTTCATAAAGTACATTTACTACAACTGCTCAAGTGATGCATACTGTTTGTTTACACTCGGCTGTGTAGCACTGTGTAGTTTTTGTGATTCGCCTTGGCACACAATCCTTTTTTATGGTTGCAGCTATGCATCTTTAATGTTTAAAGGGGGTCATGGACTGCGAAAGCAAAACTACTAAAGCCTACTAAGAGGTCATTGTTCTATAAAAACATCCTCAAAACAGAAACACCTCTGAACACGGTTACTTATATTATTATTATTTATTTATTTTTTGCATGACTTTAAAGCCTAGAATTTATTATATATATATAATGTATTTATTTATTTATTTATTATTATTTTATTTTTTTGCATGACTTTAAAGCCTAGAAGTTATTATATATATGATTTTTTAATTTTTTTATTGTTTTGCATGACTTTAAAGCCTAGAAGTTATTATATATATGATTTTTTAATTTTTTTATTGTTTTGCATGACTTTAAAGCCTAGAAGTTATTATATATATGATTTTTTAATTTTTTTATTGTTTTGCATGACTTTAAA
>JAUMHI010000040.1:471564-488420 GCA_032359435.1 Enteromius unitaeniatus | reverse complement strand
TATGTATATATACTTGTAAATGTAAAAAAAAAGAAAAAATTATGTAAAAACCACAGACATGCATGCATCTATCTATCTATCTCTCTCTCTATCTCTCTATCTCTATCTATCTATCTATCTATCTATCTCTCTATCTCTATCTATCTATCTATCTATCTCTCTATCTCTATCTCTATCTATCTATATATAATTTTATTTATTTATTTTTTGATAAGCAGACAAAGCGTCTAGCTTACAGTTCAGTATTTGGGATAAAATAATTTTGTATATCTTCACATTTTCCCTTATCATGCGAGATATTATATCTATGAATCCAACTGGACTCTGGTTCTTTACATTCCTTCCTCCTTGAGTTTGTGAATTTGTGTATTGCGTTACTGTAGGCCTGTTGAGTTGAGCTCTGTTAAGTAGACGCATGCTCCCATGGGTCTGTGATGTAGTCCAGGCCAGATCTCCTCCTGGAGCTTTCTCACTGGGTCACTGACAGCTCTCCCCAGCCTGAATGATCATATCCCATCATGCCTCATCTGCGTGTGTTCCAGTGTCATGCTCTGCTCTGATCACATCAGCACCATCCGAAGCTTTTGCATGACTGAGGCACACAAGAAGGAGGTCTTTCTCGCTTTTTCACATTTACATTTTCCAGTTTGCTCGCTGTCGGGGGAATTCTCTCGCTCTCTTTTTCTTCATCACTCTCTCAGCATCTGACATTCCTCCCCTAATGTGTCATTCATCTCTCTCTATTGCATAAAAGACATCACTACATCAAGCCCAACACATAAATGGAGCATTAACCCTTTTCAGTCAAGAAGACCGAATACTGCTTGCTCTGTTTCTGTTCATTTTTTTAATTTTGTCAGCCCAGACGTTTGATAATCTCTTCTCTTCTGTGCATTTGACAGATAATCTCACCCTTGTTTCTAGTAACATTTGACACTGATCAAATGTAATCCAGCAACAGATGAAACATCTTAAAATGTTGTTGCCGTTTTTTTTTTTGTTTTGTTTTTTTTTATTTGCACAAGACACTTTCATTGGTTTGTTCTGATCATGTGGTGTGGTGGTTGTTTTCTGGCTGTTGGATTATAATGTAAATTTTAGCATGTGATATTAAAGGTCCCACCACATCAAACAAGGGCATGAAGAGTAAATATTTGCGTATGTTTGACATAATCTAACATAATCTCTTTGACAATCACTATGTCTTATGTGAATGTAGTCTCAGCCGAGGCTATCTGAAGTACTCGACACCACAGAACAGATTTTCAAACTCTACATGCTTTAGAAACGGTTAAAGAGGAAATCTTATATATATATGTATGTTTTTACATGTCTATATTTATAACATATTTTTCTGAAATATATACATTCATGAGTTTGTATTTATATATACATAATAAATATACACAGCAAATATATTATGCAAGCAAAAAAAAATTATTTGGATGCAATTAATTTGCAATTAATCACTTTTTTTTTTAAATTAGATTCAATAATTACATCCAATGTCTTAATTAATTAAATTGTCTAATAAATAATTTGTGTCTGTTTTCTATTTTTATAATATAATTAAAACAATTAAAAGCTAAATGACTAAATGTAAATTGTTTAAAAATAAATTAATAACATTTCCCCAGAATCATGCATTGATCTATGATCTATGTTTGAAACTACAAAACTCAGTATTCTGGTTAATTTAAGCAAATCCAGTGATAGCTTTTTTAAAGGCATTTATTTGTTCCCTCATAAACACCATCTTGTTTCCAGGCAGAAATAATACACACCCCGACTCTGTCCAGTTGCATCAGATTCACCAACCAGATTACATTTTGTCAGATCAAGAAAGTGTTTGCTGTTTAAGTGTGTAGTTTGCGTCAGACACTGGTGAATGGACTGTGGGTGATGGTGGTGTCTTCTGAGGCTGGTCTGCTGATCAGGAAGTGAATGCTTTAAAGAACAAACAATAAATGTTACCCATGCCGGCAAAATGATTCCCAATGAGCACAAAAAAGTACATTTTAACATTCTCTGTTTAAAAAAAACTGTGCAACACATGTTTAAATCCAAATATTTTGGTAATTTTAACAACAAAAATGCAAATAAACAGTAGAACAAATATAATTGCCTTGGCTTTCTGTCAGCAAAGGAAACACTAAGAGTAACTCACGGTTAGTGTCTTACATGCAGTAATTATTTCCTGTGGTGACAGATGCTCATATCCTGTGTTACAGGAAGTGAAATCTCACGGCACCTATAACCGTCAAGTTTAGTGTGTGATAGACGTCTGGTGCATTTTGGGGTGTTTAGTGGCTTTATTTCAGCTATAGTGTAACATGACAAAGTGATCAGCAATAAAAGAGCCTTGGTCGTGGAGACATTGTCTAATGGAGGACACAGCAAACCAAAAGTTATTCAGACACCGTCTATCTTTATATAGATAGGACACTGTAGTATGTGAGTGTAACAAAATAATCCATTCTTCATACAGTGGACTATCAATAAAACACACAGATCTGATCAGAAATGTAATTTGATACGTTGACCTGAGCATGTTTTGTTGCGTAACTTTCTATTAAAGTTTTATAAAGATTAATTTGTATTGACAGAGTTCTTGTCATATTTTATTACATTTTCTAAACTATAGTAAACAAACTGATAATGTGAGAAAAGTGTCTGAATAAAGTCAGACATAGAGGTGAATAACAGAAGCAGGGCTGTCAAATGAGTAATTCTGATTAAATGCATCCAAAATAATCGTTTTGTTTACATAATATATGTGTTCTGTGTGTGCATATGTGTGTGTATATATATCTATAAATGTATGTGTGTGTGTTTGAACACATGCATATATTATGTAATCAAAAACTTATTTTGGATGTGATTTATTGACAGCACTAAACGGAAGCTTTCCAGACCTCGTATATCAAAAGTCCTATAAGATGAAACACTTGGCCTACTCCTATGAAGCCACAGCAGACCCTTGATGTCACATCTATCTGCTGTATCTGTTTTGGGCTCCGATGTCCCCTGTGCGGTGAGGGCCCGTTAACACACGCAGTGACACGCTCTCAGGGAAGCGATGAGTCAGGAGCTGCAGATGACAGCACTGCCTTGTCTGGGCCGTAATTGCCGTTACATGCTGGGCCTAAAGGGCTCTACTAGAGCAAGGACTTATGGGAATGACATATTCCACTTACCTTCGCAAATGTTGACAGAACTTGACAAAGAGTGCTGGAGGAGGAACGGAGGTTATTTTAATATTGTTTAATTTCACTTCTAAACCTTTTTTCGTCGTGATGATACCAGGGTTGTGAAGGGGTGCTAAAAACTTAGAAAAAGTGTATAAAAATTAAATGAATAAACAATTCACATTTTTTATATATATATATATATATATATATATATATATAAAACCTTTTTTTTATAAATTATTGATAGCCTAAATAAGATTAATTATTATGATTATTATTTTTACAAAAATTACAATTTGTAATTTAATGTGATTTTAATTTTTAAAATGTTTCTTGACTAGATTGCAGAAATAAAATTCTATGGAAGAAAATCATATTAGAGAGTCTGTAAAGCTTGAAACCTCATAAATGCATGCATACATAAAATAAATAATAATAGTCCCATGAAGTTAAATTTTTTGGTGAGCTCTGAATTTTTTGTTCACTTTTGTTGGATGCTTTGGGTATTTGATTTCTGTTTGGCTTTGAGTAAAAAAAGCAAAAAATGTGATGCTATGGAGATGCAGGAATTCATCAGAGTAAGGAAATCGGGGCTGCTTTCTCAAAAGCATCATAATCCGAAGTTGATCGCAGCTCTATTGTTGACAATTGGTTGTACGATCAACATAGGCTTACAGTGCTTTCAGGAAACATGGCCCTGAGCAGTGCATAAGTACTTTGATATGGTCATGGATTTAGTGATCCAAAATGTGGCACTCATTGTTTTATTTCTGGTCACTGCTCCCGACGCTTCCTTTCCTGAAGCACATAAAAGAAGCCGATAAGTTCTTTTAAAATATACTCTAATAAACACAAGACTGAGAGTTGATTCATTGATTTTTAAATGAACTCTGGGAAATGAATAGAATGACAGCAGGTGTGAAACGGGAAAAGAAAACCAATCCTAAGAGCGTGCTCCTTTCATTCCCAAATTATCCTGGACAATCGATTGAGTTAAACTTTGAGTGTTTCCCTGCGATGATGTACATAATTCATACTGTCAGTTTGTGTTTTGTGAAAACAAACCCCAAGCACGAGTGATGATTTAGTGGCCTAGATGTGCTTCCCTTCTGAGCTTTTACTTCCTGAACTTTTCCAGTTTATCGCTCCATGAGAGAGAGTATATACTAGTGCTGTTTTAGGTCAGCTACTGTTAAAGGCACAAATTTATGCAAATAAGTGCCAAATCCCCAGAGACTCCCAGGGCTGATGACATCATCATCATCGTCATCTCCAGCTGATGAGACTCCAGATAGCCATCCCTTATTTGTAAGTTGTATAGTGTGTGTGAATGTGGGAATGAAGACAGCGGAGCTCATAAAAGGATCGCTAATGTTTTTAGAGTTTATGACTGCGCTGTCCCTCGGAGCGCTCGCTCTGTGCTGCTTTAATTCAGACTCTTTAGGGTCTAAATATTTGATGGTGTAAAAAGCCGGTGGTTTGTGTTTTGTGCCGGGGAAGTGGTAGCACGAGAGTGTGTGTGAGACTTCAGCATTAATCTCTCTGCTCTCTCTGATTGGAAAATCCTGTTGGGTTTAGAGCAGCTCTTCTTTGAATCTAGAGCATGGCTCTGTGTGTGTGTGTGCGTATCTGCATATGTTTCCAGAGGGAATGAGTGTGTATTTTTGTGTAAAAACTGTGTTTTAGAGTTGTAATGTTAGTATTTTGAGGTGTGTGGTTTAAAGGGGGAGGGGAGGGAAGTGAGCATTATTCTAGCTGATTTCCTGTTTGAGCTTGAAAGACAGAAACCGTTGTGCTCGTGTGTAGGTGCAGGAGTGTGTGTGTGAACAGATGCATTTGGCTCCACAGAAGAGAGTTGATTCACCTCCTGTAGCGATCAAATCAGCCAAATCCACACACAGACATGCAGAAGTGCTCTCGTCTCAAATCATATTTCACTGTGTCATCAGCCGTTTGGCTAAAACAGAAGTATGATTACAGCCTTAGCATCAGGTCAGTGTGAGACTCAATGTAAGCTCAAGCTCATGTAGTTCTTTGGCGTTACTTCACCCTGCCGTAGTTCTAGTCAGTTCAGATCTTAGTGCCCATTTTGTTTTAGGTTGGTTAGTTGGGGCCGTTTAGGATGCTGCTAATAGTGCCTGTCTAAGTTGGTTAATTGTGTCCTTGTGGGAAATTGTTGTCATTTAGTTTAATCATGTTAGTGTGGTGTCTGTGTAGAACGGTGGCAAAACCAGCGTATTTAAGAAGAATATTATAAGCTGCAACACATAAAAACAGCAGCGCAACCAGGTGTACAAGAAAACTCAATTAATTCTGATTATGGCTTGGCTTGAAATACGAAGATGGTTTAATGTTCATCGTAGGACTATGTGCAAAATCTTCTGACACTGCCAGAATTTCATTGGAGATATAATTTTATCGTAACGGCCATTAGTTAAACTAATGATCAAAGACTACAGATTTTAGCCTAGGATTATAGGAATTGTTTAGGATTTTCAAAATTTGTCTCAGACGGCAAAATCCTGGCAAAAATCACGCAGTGTGAGCCGGGCTTTAGTTAGATGGTTAGGAGAGTAGTTGTGATGCCACTGTAGTTCTCATGTTAAAATGTTAGTTAGTTAGTTTATTGGTTAGTTCTTTCATTAGTCAGTATTATAGGAAATAATTTGATAATATATGAAAAATGATCAAATAAGAAAAACACTAAAAGGTCAAGGCAATTTGAATTGATGAATTAAAACTAGTTTGGTTGGTTAGTTAATTGGCCCATTGGGAGAAATTGCTAGTTACTTGTGAAATGGTTGTCTGCTTGTTGGGGATTGTGGTGCGACTTGCTTTGAATCGGTAAAAGTAATTAGTTATCTGATTACTTTTTAAAAGCAAGTAATGTAATCAAATTAAAATTTTAAAAAAGTAACTTTTTTTCTGTTTTGTGATGGTGTGTTAGTTGTCATCTTGCAGGATACTGTTGTGCTGTTGTAGGGCTGGGCTTTTTATTTTTACATTTTTTTTTAACTAGTCAACTTGAAAATGCAATTACAACATGATTCAAGTAAAACATTTTTAAGACATGTTAAATATCTTTGCAGATAAAATGCATGAACTACAACTATGCAAACCAGTCTTATACACATGCTCAGAAATAATACAAATTCTCAAAACTCAATGTATTTTCAATTCAAATTGACTGAAGATTTAACACCAGTAGACTGTTATTTAGGGCTGGGCGATGTGTATTGAACGATATATTATGTGCTACTCGTCATTAAGCCGGTTCTTTGATTAGCGGTAAATCTCCATCAGCTGTTTTTAAACGCGTAGCTTCTCAGCGCTCTGTTTATAAACCGGCTCTGCGTTTAAAAAAAGCTGATGGAGATTTACCGCTAATCAAAGAACCGGCTTTACTGACGAGATGTGCATAATATATCGGTCGATACGTATCGCCCAGACCTACTGTTATTAACTATGTTCTAGAAAACCATAGAGTAGTAGTTCTTTACAGGTTTTTCTTTACACTGCGATTGTTTTATCCGTTCTTTTTGGGATGCATTTGATTGTTGGACTTGTATTTCTTGCAGAATCTCATACATGAACCTGCGTTGTAAAATCACAACGATCAAGTTAAAAGAAGTTCACTCCCATCTTCTTGCATTTTTTTTCTTATTCCACTGCCTGCATAACATTCAATCAATCAATCACTATTTCTATAGCACTTTTAACTATAAAGGTTGTAGCAAAGCTCTGAACATTATCAAGGAGAAGAACAGAGTGATGGTAAAGTATAATAACGAGAATTCAACTTTATTTATCAAATGCAGAGACGGTCTCTGTAGTCAAGACGACGATAATCACTGGAAATCAGGTGTCCCCAACTAAGCAAGCCAGGAACCAAAAGCCCATCCATGAGAGAATGGGGAAAAAAACCTTGGGAGAAACAAGGCTTAGTTCGGTCCAGTTCTCCTCTGGCCATTCATTTCAACACAAAAAACACATGAAGTGTGACTGGCTCCTAGCGATATATAATATACTATTATGGTCGTCATTTATATATTTATGAAGTGTACTTAACAATACGTATATGCAATTACATCTGCAATAATTACACTGTTGACCCATATCTTACACCTTAACCAACCCTTAAACCTACCCACATTTTGTTAGTTTGGTAGTTGTCCTCTTGTGAGAAATCTGATGTTGCTTTAGTTAGTTGCTCTCTAGAGGGAAGTTGTGCTGCTGCTGTAGTGAATTTGTCTGAAACCCTGGTTAGTTAATTTAGTGTTTGTTTGCCACTTGTGGGAGTTTGTTGTGCCTATGTGCGGTTGAAGATGTATTTTACATGCACCAGAACAACATTTGGAGAGCTTAGAACCTGGTGATGAATTGTGGGTTGGCTCTGAGTGTCACATTGTAGTTTGAGTAAGCATGAGCTGTGTGCGTGAGTCCGTGTGTATGACCGAAATCAATGTGCTGTGAAATTGATAACTCTGTAGCTGTAGGCAGATCGAACCGTCAGAGAAAATAAAGATCAGTCCTGAGATGAACCGAGATTACACCATACGTCAATGCTGTTATAAAAAAGATTCTGTTCTGTCCCCAAACCATGACTTCATGTTTATTGGAGCGGCATGTCCACCATATATTTCAGGAACGCGTTTCCTGAAAACACCATTAGATGAGCAATCAATACTGACAATGTATTAACCATTAACCTTTTCTTCTTCCTCTTTGGACTCCGGAGCACAAAACCAGTCATAAGTATCATTTTTTTGAAATTGAGATTTATACATCATCTGAAAAAGGTGGGGGGGGAATGAATGCATATGCATATTGCTAATCAAAAAATTAAGTTTTGATATATTTAAAGTAGGAAACTTACTAAATATATGCATGGAACATTATCTTAATATCCTAATGGTTTTTGACATAAAAATCATTTTGATCCATGCAGTGTATCGTTGACTATTGCTATAAATATACCCCTTCTGATTGTGACTGGTTTTGTGCTCCGGGGTCACATGTTTGACCTTGAGAGATCTTCTTTCCTGTCATCTGATCCCATGATGCTCCAGGGTTGTTGTCCCTCTCATTGAAAGTATAGCATACTCCTGGTGAAAGGCTTAATAACATGTAGCCAAGTAACAAATGGTGACGGTGTAATGTGTCACACAAGTGGACTTTGGTGATTCGCCATTTTATAGTCTTGTATTGCATTTTAATATGTGCTATTTTAACAACCAGTTGCGAGGTCTCGCAGTAATCACAAGAACTTTTTGAGCTTTATCCATCTCTTATGAAGTTTGCATATGTGGTGTAAAAATGCTCACACCTTAACATAATCTGGAGAAAAACAAGGCAGTACTAAGATTGTGAGCCACTTTTAAGAAATGATGGATGATCCAGTAAATTTTTATCATCTGTGGCATTTGATATTTTGGTTTGATCATCATTTGTTGTAAGCATTCAAAGTATTCTTTTGGTTACACTTAATTTTAAGCATCTATTCTTACTATTAACTAGTAGCTTGTATATTACATATTAGCTGTTTATTAGCACTTATTTTGCTTGAACATATTTCTCTTATTTCAAACTAACAACTACCTTACTATAGTAGCTATTAATAAGCAGCATTGCTTAGGAGTTTATTGAGGGAAAACGTTTAATAGTTAATATGGGTTCCCTAATCTAAGTTTTACCGAATGCTGAAGTTTCTGAAACTTGGTTGATTGGTGTAACAAAGGAGTCTGAGGTGTGCGGATCCATTTGCAGAATAACAGAGAGACGGGAACAAAACCGGGCAGAAGTCGGGGCAGGCAGCTAGCAATCAGGTATAATAATCCAGGTCACAAAGGCAGGCGGCAGAGATTCAGGCAGAACACAGAAAACACAGTGGAACCAGGGAAACGCTCAGAAATGCAAAACAAGACTTCACACTGAATGCAGGTCTGAGAGCTGTATCTAAAGGGGACGACTGAAGGGAAACACCTGTGCCGGAAATCAGTTCCAGGTACGGGGTGTTATGGGAAATGGAGTCCTGTTTTGGCTGGAGTGCCCTCTGACGGAGCTTGTGCTGTCAAATGATTAACCGCGATTAATAAAAGTTTTTCCTTGCATAAGTACAAACACATGCATGTATATATTTCATAAAAATTGTATGTTGTATATAAAATATATATATATATATATATATTCGTTTGACAGGACTAGTCAATATTGTAATCAACAAATCGCAACGATTTTAGTAACAAACGAAAAGTCCTCCATTATTAAAAATAATTATACTGTCAGTAATAAAAAGACAAATGCAATAGAATGAAAAGATGTTAACAGAAATGTATAATCAAATGTAAAATAAAACTGCACAGTTTGAGTAATAATTAAATTTGCTTTGTTTCTTATTAAAGCTGAAGTCAGTGTGGGATTTTAATTTGAATAAACATGAATAAATACATTTAAATCAAGCACATCCCATTTTGCAAAAGGTGTTTAACAGAATATCAGATTAGATATCAGCTCACACCTGAAGGAGGCCGGAGGCAGGGTCAGTGGCTGCAGAGATGCTCTGATTTATCCTGCAGCTTCGTCAGTGTCACCCCCGTCATCATAATATGAAGGTTGGATCAAAACAAGGACCGAAAATGACTGGTTCTTTGTCATCTTTGATCACTCGTTTGATCACTCATTTGTCTCGACGTACCTAGAAGCGCATCTACTACTGCTTTTTTCCATCAAAGTGAAAAGTGATTCATACATAGGGTCTTTATTTGTGTAATGTTTGCATTATTATTTTATATTGTTATTCCCTTCTGGTGCGTAGCTCTCAAATATGATTTAGTTTGCATCATGATGCAACCCCCAAAGATGCTTTATTTATTTATTAAAAACAAGTTCTGGAGCGGATTAGCATTAGAATTAAGAATTTACAATGTTTATATCAAATTATGTAAAATGCAAATTCAGTCATGTTAAAAACATTAGACTGCTTTTAGCTTTTAGTAAATTAAATAATTCAAAAATTATAATACTGTGAATCGCAATCTCACGGGATAGGAGGATATTAAAACACGAATTTATAGCGTGTTCTAATATTTAAAAAAGCTTTAAAAACAAAGTATTTTTGTATCATTGTAGCACTTAAACTGTCTTATTTATTAATTATTATTTTGTTCTATTAACAATAACTGCACTGGTGGAGATCATGTTGATTCAAAAGGCTTTAATTTAACACACAAGCCATTATGAACCCTTGCTTTTTATAGTGATTGTTTTCCTTTTTGATCCTGCCAGTATAAATTGCCATACAACATTTTATTGGGGGGGAAATGGTGCAGGGACAAATGCATTTTTGAATTTCACGCACACGCACACATCAGAAATGTCATACTTGAGTGAAAATAGATACTAAAACTTGCTCTCTGCTCTCGTCCATGCTGTCAGACAACCTTTTTAGTTCCATACTAACTAAATGCTGGGCTACGATTGGCTGTGGACTGAGTAGAGCCCTGTGATTTCCGGACGGAATTTACTGTAAAACCCAGAATGTCACGGGATTTAAACAATTTTGGACTGATAAATAAAAAGTAAAATTCAATCTCAAAAACTGCTCTGAGAGTCACTTTAGGAGGATTTGACCATTTCTTCAAAATATTGTTGTAGCATATATACGGTAAGAAACTTAACAGCATCCTGTCAAAATAAAAGTTTGGTGAACTTGAAGATACTGACAAATATGATAGTATTATGATACTTTCTGCAATGAGGAATTAGGAAGTATTACTAGCAATTAGTAATAACGTTCAAGGAATATTTACCAGGATAAAATATTTATCAGTATTTATTTAGCAGAAAAATAAACATTAAATACAGAAAATAATAATAATAAATGGTTACATGTAGTTTGTATAGTTAGAGATGCATGATTATTAAATATATGCATTCGTTTGTATTTATTTATATATACATAATAAATATGTGCGGTATACAAATATTATGTCAACAAAAACTTCTTTTGGATGTGACTTAATCGTGATTGTTCTTGACGCATCTAAATCAACTGAGATTAAATCATACAAGTTCATACATCATTCAAGTTATGATTAAACTGCTGTTAAATCATACAAGTTCAAGTTCAAATTGATTGAAGATGCTTTTAGATGAATACAAAATTGATTTAACCTCATTAAATGGAGTCTAGAATACAGCAAATTTAATTTAACTAGTAAATAAAAGCGTTTATTTTCTCTGTTGGTTCCTCATCAGCTGAAGCGTACTGAACACTGGCGGTCACCTCATTCTGCTGCGGCCCAGTGCCTTTGACCTATATTGCATTAAGGGAATTAATTCTCTCTCTCTCTCTCTCTCTCTCCTCTCATCTGTTTGGGTTTGTGCAGTTGTGTTATGCAGATGCTGCTCAGCCTTTTTTCAGCGTGACTCCAAATGAAAAGCGGTTTTGGTCTGTGTTAAATGCTGGTTAATGATGGCTTTCTCGGGAAACGAGATGAAAGTGGGGCAGGAAGGAAGGGCTTGTGCACTCGTGTGTTTCTACTGTTTTTGCAGCGTAGTAGACTGGCAAGGAAATCGTAAAATCCGTTGTCGAATTCCCTTTGCTGAGAATTCCTAACTGGTTCACTCTGGAGCTGCTGCATCTGGAGCGTTCATTTAGCTTTTAGTTCCCATGGTTGGGGAAGAACTGGACATTTACATTTAATGCAGAAAAGGATATGTCTATATTATATCTCTTTTAAAAAATAAGTGCTTAAAAGGTTTTTCACAGAGATGCCATAGAAGAACCATTATTGTTTCCACAAAAAACCATCTCTTTCTTTACTAATCTGAAGAACCGTCTTTTGCTACAAAGGTTCTTCGGATGTTCTTTATGGAACCATTTAGACAAAAAAAGGATCTTCTATGGCTTCGTGAAGCACTTTTATTAAAAAAAGTTTTGGTTTGTTTACTGTACACTGTTCACAAATGTACACAGATTTAGGTTTTTTTAGTGTTTATTTGAAATGTAACTATTTTGCAACATTGTAAATGTCACATTTGATCAATGACAAGGTCCTGACCCCAGACTGACAATATTAAAGTTGTTTCATATGATGCAATGAAACGTTTTCCTTTAGTGTTACAAGCTCTTGGTGCGTAAAGAAGATCTGTAAAGTCTCCAAACCTAAAGAGATATTCTTCAAGTTATGACTTCCACACCCCACTAAAACAGCTCTTTAAACACATGCTTTCATAACACCACCCAAATGTTTACACAAAAAAAGAAATCAGAGCTATTATTGTCGTTGTAAAAGTGAAACTACTTCCTTTGTGCTCCCAAAAGAGGACACGACTACAAATCAGTGTTAAGTTGTGTTTCCAAACACAAATATTGGAGTGTGTTAGGAAGTAGTGTTCCTGAAGCTGACAGAGCAGTCTATGCTGGCTGTGCACAGAGACTAGAAAGAGAGGCAATTCTACCTCTGCAAGAACAGTCTGCTGCACAACCTTTAAGATAGTGAGCTTTTCTTATTAAAAGAAGCTGCTGCTGCTTACTATTCAAAGGGGAGTTTTGAGCAGTGTTTGTTTGTCATTTCTCAGATTTCTCTATGCAAAAAAAAGACAGTCATGATAATCAGTAATTATGTCTCTTGCATGCAAGAAATGCCTGGTTTGTAATGTGTTTTATTGTTTCGGTGTCCTAGCACCCGTAACACATCTGCACATTGATGAGATATTGCGCCAGTCACAGTGCACTGGATAGCTGGATACACATTGCATTACACCAGATGCACAAAATAATGACCCCTTTAATGTGTAGAAATATGTAAATGACTTTAATCATTTAAACATCTTCTGTTGTGTTCCACTGAAGAAACACACGTTTAATGCTTGAAAACTAGCTTTTTAAAAATTTTTTTAACAAAAACTTGATCGTGTCTTAATTTTTTTTATTATTATTATTATTATAAAAATAAACCCTGCAACCCTTGTCTATTGTAATATACTATTAATTAAGAGAAATGCATGTGTTCTTTTCTGGTTAGTCAAGCAGAACACCCTTTATTTTTTTCTCGTTGATGTTGCTGAAATTGTTATCTTATCTCTCCGGGCCTGAAGCAGTGACTCGGGGGCCCAAACTACATCTGTAAACAGACTCCTGCTTAAACTAGAGTGTACTTCTGCAGAGATAACCTCAGCACACAGGCCTGTCTCCAAGCAGAAACACATAATTGCTTGTTAAAATGGCTTTTGGTTTAATATAAATTGAGCTGCATGTTATTAGCTGTACAAGTCAGTTTTCAGCACTGCAACGTGTTTAAACTGGTGTTATACTACACTGAAAAAAATGTTATGTTGAATTTACTTAATTTTATTACGTCAAGGGGTTGCACTAAATAATTGTATCTAAATCCAGATGTATTTATTAAGTTGAGTGAATTTATATTTTATAAGTTGAGTTTACTTATATTTTATACATTGAGTTTAATAATCTCTTTCAGTAATTTCAGATTCATTATATTCATAATTTTAGCTAAACTATTTTGAGTAGAATTTATTGTGCAGCCAGATCAACTTAATCGTTTAATTTCTACATATTAAATATAATGAAAACTAAATGAATCGGGACACATCATTCTACACTCAAATAATGAAATGGGTATGTTTGATCTACTTATCTTTAGGCATTAGCCAACTTGTTGTGCAAACCATAAGATGATTTGGATACATGCTCGGCATTCCTAAAGTATTATAATTATTATTATTACTTTGAAAATAACTTTGTTTTAGCAGCACTTTACCACAATGGTAACCCCCAAAAACACCAACATAGCAAAAGGTCTTGTAAATACAAATATAAAATAGCATTAAACAAGTATCCCAGTTGAAGCATCTTAATAAAAACGCCTAAAATAACACTTTATTTCAAGATTTACAATCCTTATCCTGCCCTGCGCAATGCATGATGGGAAGAGGAAATCCACTTCCTACTTGCATAATTAAAATCATTTGTGTTCTTTTAAAATGAAAATATTTTTTTCTTTAAATCAACTGAACAGTATTGGTGAATAATTTTTTTTGAGTGTACCGAAAATGCAGAGCTGGATGCAGCATTCAAACCCCCGCCTTCGCGCCTTCAGAAAAAAAATGACACTATATGGAAATTAAATTAAATGTATTTTTTTCTAATTACTTTTAATTTTAAAAAGTTTAGTTTTAAACAAAGGCAGTGAATTTGAAAATTAATAATAAAAATATTTTTTTCAGTGTAGAATAATGTGATGTAAATGATATTTTAATTGTAACGTATAACATAAAAATACCATAATATATATGGTGTGTTGTTTTGGGTCAGTAAGATTATTATTCAGCATATGAATATATATTCATGCTTTTGTGTGTATTTATATATACATAATAAATATACATAGTGTGCACCATATATATTGTGTAGACAAAAACATTTATTTTGTATGCGATTTAATTGTGATTAATCTTTTGACAGCACTATTTTATTTTTTATTAATAAATCAATGCTAATTATAAAGTAGCAAAGTAGCATTCATTTGATCAAGTGAGTGTGAAGACATTCATAAAAGTACCATGTGTATATATATATATTTTTTTTTTTAAATGTTTTTTTTATGTATGTGGTTCTTTTGAAATAACTGTTCAAAGATTGCTGAAAGATGTGATTGTTTCCACACACACAAAAAAAGTTCTGTTTCGACATTTAATACAAATTTCAACATTTAATAAAAATGTTTCTTAAGCAGCATTTTTCTAAAGGATTGCATGACAATTAAATTAACTGAAGTTAAAATGAAAACAGTAATATTAGTTCTCAGTTCAGAATTCACTAAATATTTTAATGTATACGTGATTGCAATCTATTTATTTTAGCTACTTTTTAAATAAACTTTTTTTTTTTTTTATTATTTTAAATGTAGCTAAATTAAATTGTTTGCAACCACTCACCATATGAAAATATCTAGTAAATCTATAGTATTTTTCTCTTTTAAGTGTAGATGTCAAGTAAGCCTGATGTTCAGACCCTCTGTAACATCTCTCTCTCTCTCTCTCTGGAGTTTTAGTTTCTGTCACTCACCTTAAGTGCTTTCCCAGGTACGGTCTGTGCAGCGCCTGAACTCTGAGATACAGCCTCCTACCTCTTTTTATGATTATTTTTAAAGCTTTTCATAGTAAGGAGTGAATCATTCTGCAAAACATTCAAACAAAACTCAGTTTCTCCTTGTGTAGTTATCTAATGATGCACAACTTCCAATGAGCTTATTCACTCAATCATGAGGGGAAAAGTGTTAGATGGGGACGAGAAATGCAAAAGGAAGGGCTAGGTGAATGTTGAATATTTATAATATTCTCTGTTATTATCATTTTTTTTGGCAATATATTGAATATTTATGATTTACTTGTTTTATATTGAATATTAAGAATATACATCATTATTTTATTGGTTAAAAAATTGCATATTCAAGGTCAGATGCAAAAATAACATTTTCATATGCATTTTTTTTTTTTTTTCATATTCGTCATCCTTTCCTATGAAAATGCATGTCACAGATGCCAAAATGAAGATTTTTTTATTTATTCTTTTTTTGAATAAAGATGAAAGTTTCGAAGGCTGTGTGATTGACACAACCTTAGGTCGTATTTATTTTTTAACATACAACAGTGTGCAATGACCTTAATTCTTCACTGCTTGTCTTTAGTAAATCCTGACTATTATTTTAACACCAAAAGAGGGTTTGTGTCCTAAAGCCAATGCCAGTCTGCCATCTTTGTGCTCCTTTTGTATTTTTTATTAATCGCAGTAACATTGCATCATGGGGTCCTCTTGCCTCCCACAGTGACATTCAGATTTAGTTTGTCTTTATTAATTCATTCTTTCATCGGTTATTCACAGTATTTCATTAGTCGTGATCCAGAAGCAGCAGAGGACGAACACTTGGCCCAGACCATCTACATCTGTCACTCTGTTTAAAGGTCTCTCTCTCGCTCTCTTCCTGAAGGAGAAATATTAGAGCGTTTGAGGATGTTACTCTAAATAGAGTCGTCTATGTGGAGAAGCAGCCAATCATACTGAATTAAAGCAGTCAGGCAGGAGAAGCCAGCTTTTTCTAGTCTTGGCCTGCTCCAGATCTCTCGCTCTCTTTCTCCCACGGCCCTTGTCTCTCTCTCTTTCTCTTTCTCTTCCTCTCCATCGCTCCCCCAGCTCTGGTCAGCTATGAGCAACACTGTCTGCTGAGTCACACAAACAGAAAGAAAAAACAGCCGAGAGAGAGGCGGGCGAGCGAGGATGTGAACATGAGGGGTGCTCTGGGAAATGTAGAGGAGGTTGTTTTTTGACCCGCTTTCTCTCTTCCCTCTTCCTCTCAGCTCATGTTTTCCACCTCTTTTTGTTATTCATTCTTCTGTTTCCTAATTATGAGCTGCCCGAGGAACTGTACTGTACTGTTGGTAATCAATTGAGCATTTTCGACATGTCTTATTTCATGTACGATTGTGTGTGTGTGTGTGTGTGTGTGTGGTGGAACAGAAAACGCAACATGACAGAAATGACAGGCAGTCGTGTAAATGATATAAATAACATAAGACATTAGGGTAGTTTAAGGGTCAGTTTATTTGTATGGGTCAACAATGTAGTTAGAAATGTAATTACTT
>JAUMHI010000040.1:456789-471464 GCA_032359435.1 Enteromius unitaeniatus | reverse complement strand
TACTTTTTGTATATATACTATATATATATATATATATATATATATATATTGTATATATACAATAAATGCATTGTTCCGAATTTCATTTAAATGCAAGTACATAGTAATTACGGCCACCTAGTATAAAGTGGGACCTGTTGTAATGATTATTATTATTATCATCATCCTTATTATTATTATTATGGTTACTATTAAGTCCAGCAACTGGTTGGTTAACATTTTTTGCTTTAAATGTTTAAGCATTTTAAGCTTACCCTATTTATATGCTTTTCAACTATTTGCTTTGTGAAAAAGCGCAATACAAACTTGAATTGATTTTAGTCATTCAGACTAAATGTTTTTCACATCCATATACTAAATTGGGGGCTCTGTTTTGCTGAATGATAAATGTGTTATTATGCAAATATGGGCAATCATGCATTTGTGGAATCATAAAATGTACCTTTTAGCAGAATGTTTTTTATTGTAGGTAAACAGACTGAGGTTTGCACTGCGACATGAGTGTAGATCAATAATTCATCTCGTTTGTTTTCTATAATATTCACCATTGAAATATTTACATTTATGCAGCATTCATTAAGGTAGTACTATTGTTTTGGTATATTATTGTTTTCTCAGTGTCTGTAGAATTAGGAAATGCTGATTTGTGCCGGTGTTATTTATTGATCTGTGCTGCACAGCTCATGTTAGTGCTGATTAAAGGAGCTGACTTAAGAACTGATCCGTGTGCTGCATACAAGTCATATCAAAGACCTCCGTCTCCTGACACACACAGTCATCAGAGAAATGAATAAAACATGGCCTCTCTCTCATATACCCCCCCCCCACACACACACAGCATCACAACGTTTGATTTTCATGTGACTACACTTTCATTATATTGCTTCTATTTAATTACCATTTGACCTTTTTATCTGAAAAGCGAGTTTATGAAGAATAAAGGTTGCTTTTCACACCAAAAAAAACCCCGAGTTATTTATTTTATTTTGCTTCATAACTGAATATTTGATCCCCATCTTCTTCTACTCACTCGTGACGTGCTCTACTTGTTTTAGTCCAAATGTGGTGATTTTGAAGAAGCTTGATTAAGTCTTTCCCTTGGGCCATGCAAGCTGCATTACTTGTTCAAACGTCGTCCCTGTTCGTTTTTATCTTTAGTCAAATAAAGAGAAGAAAAACAAGTGAAATCCCAGATCTCCTTGAATCTATTCTTTGCCTCTGATTGGTGGGAGAGGAGTGGATGTGTCTGCTACGTTCATGACTTATTCATCATTTTAGTGAATTGAGTGTGTGTGTGTTACATTTTTTTTTTGTGTGTAAGTAAAGTAAAAACATCTTACTGACAAATGGGCAAAACCTAGGATAGTGGCGAATTGAAAACATGTAAATTTGCTATAAATTAGTATTTGGGGTGAAAGTAATTAGTCTTTAAATGAAAAAAAAAATGTGTGAGATTTATTTTTGGAAAAAAACAAACAAAATTGCAGTTAATTTAAACAGAAAAAATGATTGTGGGTAAAACAACAACAATAAAGCAGTACTACATTTATTGTCTTATTTTTCATCTTTGAACCTGTGTGTGTGTGTATATATATACATATGGATGATATCTCTATGCTCTAAAATTGCTTTGTGTATATAATTAAATATAGGTTTGTTTGCTTTTATAGTTCTTACTGATAATTAAACAATAAAAGTTCATTTCAGAGTTGATGTTACGGCTCTCAAATCTTAAAGACTTAATTTAGTCTGTGTATTTCTTTTATCATTATATTAATAAATGTCAATCTTAAAACTACTGCCAAGTAGGTTGTAGGAGTAGTTTCTTCTGATTATTTGTTTAATATTCCAATTTTAATTTACTGTAAAAATGTAAAGAGACTTTTTTTGAGTCACTCAGGGACTTTTAATATTTTGAATATATATTTTTTAATTTTATCGTAATTTTAAGAACATCTTGTGTAATTGTATCTGCTGTGTTTTATATATTTGTGTGTGTGTGTTTGTGACCACTACTACTAGGAAATATTTCAACAATTAATTCATTAGATCATCTTGAAATAGGCATTACCACACACACAAACCATTTCCTCTTCCTAGTTTACAATTTCCTGCACAAATACCTAGTGTCACACATACAATAAGATGCTGTGATGTAAAACTTTACTCGTGCCTCCCACCCCTGGTTCCTGGCACTGCTGGTGTGATTTCACATGTTTGCGTAGGTCTCTCTAAATGTGGGAGGCCTGTGGTTTTTCTCAGCACGTTTAGAAGGACACTTGGGTCTAGAGTGCTTCTTTCACCCACATGTCAAACATATGTTTTATTCAGAGATTAGATGCACACACACACACACACACATTCACTGATAAATTAGTAATGCTGATAGCTTTCCGCTGGGACCTGACGTCACAAGAAGCAGCATTATGTAGAGCAAAAGTCAGCGTCTAATGAAGTGTCTCTCTCCTCGTTTCACCCCTGCACTAATCTGGCTCAACCTGCTGGATAATCTCTCCACTTCGGCACAATGCAGCCATAGATTTACACTTATTCCTACCGACTCTCCAAACGCTCTTTGTTATCAGACTGACTCTCCGGGAAGCTCTTACAACCTGTTGGTTCTGCCTTGCATCATCTCACCTCCTCCGGTGTCGTCCTGAAGCGGGACTCCGGCTCCGGTTGCATGAATCTGATTGGATGCAGATATCTGGATCTCAGCCTATGAGGGCCGAGGAAAATGCTGTCGTATTCGGAGTCTCCGTTTGAAGCGAAGGCAGTGCGTGCGTGAGTTGAAAAGCGACAGAAACAGAAAAAGAAGAGAGAGACAGACAGATAGGTAGACAGACATGATGCAACTAGAAGACATTGTTCTGCCTGTTGCTGGTTGAACAGGTCAACCAATCGCTTTTGGCCTCGGTTAAATGATAGATTGGGGGAATGTTTGGGGTTTAGTGCTGCTTGTGAAGCAACGTCTAAAACACACTCTGAAATCACTCTATTAAATTAAAGCTGTTTGCTGTAAAGAGGAATCTGGAAGGTATAAAACAGAAATGTGAAGCTTGTGCTGTTGTTAAAGCACTTATATTAACTCTTTCCCCGCCAAATCTGACATCATTAACTCACCTTCTGGTTGTTTTAAACCTGTATGACATATATTTAAAGAAAGTTGCGAACCAAGTAACACGTGGACAAAAAACAGTGAGACATTTCTCAGAATATCTTATTTTATGTTCTGTTGCTACACAAGGGTTAGTAAATAATGGCAGACTTTTCATTTTTCAAACTATCCCTTTAAACCTTGCTTTAAATGTCCATTGTGCAAGGCTTCAGTTACTCTGAAATAACAACCACAGTCAAAACACTGCTTCCTCTTTGGCTCTTTTAAAGAAGATTAATAAATAAACATGTTTACCTTGTTCGTTTTGACTGGATCTTGATGAAGGTTCACAATCTAGACAATCATTACCTCACCAGGAACATCATGGACCCTGGAAAAATGTGTGCGAGTAGAAGCCTGAAGAAGATGATTGTCCTCCACTCAACAGAGTGTGAAAGTTCATATCTTTTTTTCCTCTATAAGCCAATATATGATCTGGAATGAATGGGTTTTGTGACTGCATTGTGCAGAAATTGATATTTTTGTTTGGTGACTGAGAACTCTGATTAACCTTTATGCTAATTAAAAGCTTGAACAATCACAATCAGAAGCGGCTTTATGTTTATATCTGGCTGAGACTTCTCAGTCAGTGGTTTTCTGCAGTATTTATTCAGTAATTGAATAGTGAAGATGTCTTTCAGCAGAGTGAAAGGACCTCACTTACATGAAACTGAATGGTGGTGAGACTCTTCTAGGTCTGGGTCTAGGTCTTCAGCCATATCGCCCAGCCCTAGACTCTTCTGCTCTGAGTTTAGGATCCAGTGTCCAGTGCTTTTGCTCGTGTAGGGGTTTTAAATCAGAGCCAGTTACAAGGAAGCTGGAGCCAGACGTTTAGAGCTAGGTTCGGTTTGGATGATGGGAGTTATATTCAGTATACTCTCCTCCCAGGTCTGAGGAAAATGGAAAGTGTGCAATTTAAAGTTGACATGAAGTCAAAAATGACCTTATTTATATAAATGCTTGACTTACTGTGCACGACTTATTATTGCAGCTTACTCTTAAAGAAAAATGGTTTGTTTCATAATATTTCATCAGGCATTGTTTTTATCTTGCTTTGCAAGTTTCACAAACATTTCAGTATTCATGTATTTATTTACACTTCCTCTACACCCTCCCACCCAACACTACTCCAACCATTCGGTTGCATTTTATATTCAGCCAACACTTTGCTATTTTAATTCATTTCTGTTTTATTTTGTTTTTATTTAACTTTTTTACAAATATATTATTTATTTTTATATTATTGCATCTTTTATACTATTATCTCTGTTTTAAAAAGTCGAAGGCCTTCTCAAGCCGTTCAGCTGAGCCATCTAATCTGCAGCCTGTTAGGTATCAAATCAAGCCTGCTGTAGACTCAAAAGGTGATGGCATCAAGTTAGCATTTTAAAACATTCATTCACTAAAAAATAAATCATTTCTGATCAATGATTTAATAACCACATGCAACCTGGATTTTATGTTTCTAACTGAAACGTGGCTTGAAGACAGCTGCAGTGCAACAGTGCTCAATGAATCAGCCCCTCCTAACTTTACTTTCATGAATGTTTGCAGAGCTGTGTAGCTGCTCTATTTAAAGATGTCTATCAATGTAAGCAAGTGTCATTTGGTCAGAAACTGTCTTTTGAATATCTTGGGATTGTGCTGAAAGGTGCTCCACAAATTCTATTTATCATTATTTACAGGCCTCCAAAATACTCCAGATTTATTGAAGATTTCACAGAACTGTTATCAATTATTTCCTCAGAGTTTAACTTTCATTCAATTCAATTTTAATTTTCACAGACAATGCAGAAGTCAAAACTACAAAAGAAATGATAACCATTTTAAACACTTTTGAGCTGATTCAGCATGTGCATGGACCCACACACTCGTGATTTATTCATTAGTAAGGGTCTAAACATCTCATCCACTGTCATTAAGGACGCAGCACTATCTGATCACTTCTGTATTTTCTTGGATATATTGATCTCTGCTACCACTGAATCTAGATCCGTCTCTGTCAGAAAGAGATGTATTAATGAAAACACTAGTGTGCTGTTTATGAGGGCTATATCTTCAATGCCAAGCATCTCTGCAGACTCTGTTGATCTTCTCCTGGAGTCCTTTAACTCAAAAGTTAAGAATGTCATTGCACCAGTGAAAGTCGGAAAGATGACTGGCAGACAAAAATCATGCTGGAGAAAATCAACAGCGGTACAGAGTATGAAAAGACAATGCCGGAAAGCTGAGTGGATGTGGCTGAAGTTGAAATTCACTATAGCATCTATAAAGACAGCCTTCATGCTTTCAATGTGCAACCAGCCACAGCAAGACAGAAGTTCTTCTCAAACCTTATAAACAGCAACCTAAACAACACTCGCCCTCTGTTTGCTACCGTTGAGAGATTAACAACCCCCCAAACTCCGATTCCCAGTGAAATGCTCTCTGACAGCAAATGCAATGACTTTGCCTCCTCCTTTTCAGAGAAGATCATTAATATCAGAAAGGTGATTTGCACATCCTCGAGTTATGCAGAGGTCACACAGATTCAACCACAATTTCAAAAAGAAGTCACTCTGTCTGTTTTTAAAGCAATTGGCAACAAAACCTTGGAAGAAATAGTACAGCACCTTAAATCCTCAACCTGTAACCTTGACACACTTCCCACATCTTTTTTCAAAAGTGTGTTTGACTGTTTAGAAGCAGATATCTTAGAAGTGGTGAACACCTCACTTCTCTCTGGGACTTTTCCAAACTCCCTGAAAACTGCAGTTGTTAAGCCCCTTCTGAAAAAGAGAAATCCTGATAACACCATATTGAGCAACTATAGACCAATATCTAATCTTCCTTTTTATAGGCAAGATTATTGAAAAGGTAGTTTTCAATCAGTTGAACAACTACTTAAACTCTCATGGATACCTGGAAAATTTTCAATCTGGTTTCCGGCCGCATCACAGCACAGAGACGGTGCTCGTTAAGATAATAAATGATATTCGCCTAATTTCAGATTCTGGTAAAATATCAGTGCTGGTACTACTAGATCTTAGTGCTGCGTTTGACACTGTCGACCATAATATACTCCTAGAGAGACTGGAAGACTGGGTAGGGCTTTCTGGGATGGCTCTCAGCTGGTTCTGGTCTTACTTGGAAGGGAGAGGTTATTAAGTGAGTATAGGAGAGCATAAGTCCAAGTGGACGTCCATGACATGCGGAGTCCCTCAAGGCTCAATCCTTGCGCCGCTCTTGTTCAGCCTGTATATGCTCCCACTAAGTCAAATAATGAGAAAGAACCAAATTGCATACCACAGCTATGTGGATGATACCCAGATTTACCTAGCCTTATCGCCAAGTGACTACAGCCCCATTGACTCCCTCTGCCAATGCACTGATGAAATGAACATTTGGATGTGCCAAAACTTCCTTCAGTTAAACAAGGAGAAAACTGAAGTCATTGCTTTTGGAAGCAAAGAGGAAGTTCTTAAGGTGAATGCATATCTTGACTCTAGGGGTCAAACCCTGAAAAACCAAGTCAGGAATCTTGGTGTGATTCTGGCGTCAGATCTTAGCTTCAGTGGTCATGTCAAAGCAGTAACTAAACCAGCGTACTATCATCTCAAAAACAGTGCAAGAATTAGATGTTTTGTTTCCAGCCAAGACTTGGAGAAACTTGTTCACGCCTTTATCACAAGCAGGGTGGATTATTGTAACGGTCTCCTCACTGGCCTTCCCAAGAAGACCATTAGACAGCTGCAGCTCGTCCAGAACGCTGCTGCCAGGATTCTGACTGGAACCAGAAAATCTGAGCACATCACACCAGTCCTCACGTCCCTACACTGGCTTCCAGTCATATATAGAATTGATTTTAAAGTACTTCTACTCGTTTATAAATCACTTAATGGCCTAGGACCAAAATACACTGCAGATATTCTCACTGAATATAAACCAAACAGAGCACTCAGATCATTAGGATCGAATCAGTTAGAAATACCAAGGGTTCACACAAAACAAGGGGAATCTGCTTTTAGTTATTATGCTGCCTGCAGCTGGAACCAGCTTCCAGAAGAGATCAAATGTTCTAAAACAGTAGATACTTTTTAAATCTAGACGCAAAACTCATCTGTTTAGCTGTGCATTTACTGAATCGGCTCTGTGCTTCGTCCGAACTGATTGCTTTCTGTTTCTTAAACCTATTTTAAATCCATTTTTAAATCATTTTATTCATTTAACCTTTTTATTTGTATGATTGTTCTATTTCCTATTTTGTGATTATTATTATTATTTATTATTGCTTTTATGATTATTCTACTCCTTTTATGTAAAGCACTTTTAATTTCCACTGTGTATGAAATATGCTATATAAATAAACTTGCCTTGCCTTTGAAGTGGTTTGTGTTAATAGTATTAATATTTGTTTATTTATTTACAGTATTTAAAAGGGTTTTGTTGTTGTTCATTTTACTATACAACTACTAATTTATATATATATATATATATACACACACACTCATACATAGGCTACTTTTAGGTGCATTTATGTGTTGCATTGATTTTTTTTTTTGAGATGGATATGTGCTCATCTCTCTCTGTAGTGGATACACAGAACTCAGAGCACTTTTTGTTCCCGGGTCAGCGGCTGTTTGTGTGTCATATGTCTGCTGACTCAGTAGGCAGTGTTATATGCAGGTGGTGCTGTATGTGTGTGCATATGTTAGCTCGATGAGCAATGCTGCCAGACGTTGAGCTGTCGTCCCATGATGCTTAACCAAACTACCCCCAGTGCTAACACATTTGTGTCACACCAGTTTACCATCGCAGACACGTGTGCATGCTCAATTGTGGATGGGAAAGGCTTGTGTTTAGCATAGAAGTATATAAGCTTTTCACTGTCATTGGTATGTGAGTGTCATCCATTATGTGCATGAGAAGAGATTATTCCTGGTGCTACAGCATTGTGGGGTCATTTATTTGTTTGTTTACATTTTGTTTTTATTATTTATTTATTTTTACATGTACATGCGCATTTTTAGTGATGTCAAATGTCTATGAAGTCATTACTTAAGCTATGAAACATCTGTTCTTTCACACAAGAACCAGTCAAACTGATGACAGAACTTCTGTCCTCTGGTGACCCTCTCTTTAACCCGCTCCGTTCTGTCCACAGGCCAAGCAGGTAAATGCCGGGCCTGCTGAATGAAGGCGAGCAGAAGCACATGGACATCAGAGGTTCTGAATAACTCATGATGCCGTCGTCCACGCAGAAGGGAGGACTGAAAGACCCAGAGTCGGCCAACCTCTTTTTCAAAGATGACCCAGAAGAAGTCTTCTGCGACCTGCACGAGATCGGCCATGGGAGTTTCGGAGCAGTGTACTTTGTGAGTCTAACGTTTTTCATCGGTCGGCAGCATCATAAATCCTCAAAAGTTTTAATATACTTATATTATGTTTGTATTATAAAAAAAGAAAAAAAACAACTTTGCATCGAATTAACAAAAAACTAGTTAACACTAATGCCAGAGTGCTTCTAATGCATGAGCAGAGGAGGAACCATACATCTGACTATATTCTCTCTTCTGACTCTCGTTATTAGTCTCTCAATTTCTTTTCTCTTTTATTAAAAAGTCTAGATGGTATTTGAGCAAATTCCAAAAATCTGTTTGTGATCATACAAACTGCTTTAGTGTTTTTTGGAGGCTGTGATACTTGGATTCTTTGATGAATAAAAAGTGAAAAAGTAAAGCATTTATTCAGATATATAAGTCTTATTTACTTTTTTTATCCATTTAACACATCCTCACTGAATTAAAGTATTCATTTCTTTAAAAAAGGCACAAAGCCTTTAAATAGTAGGGTATACTGGAGCACGGCATTTCTGTTTAGAATAAACACCGTTCTTTTTAACACTTTATTTAACAAAGAATCCAACTTTTTTTTGCATTGATAAGAAAATCAGCATATTCCAGTGATTTCTGAAGACTGGAGTAATGATGCTAAAAATTCAGATTTGCTTCACAGGAATAAATTATATTTTAAAGTAGAGTAAAATGGAAAACTGCTATTTTAAATAGCAATAATAATGAAGTATTTTTGATCAATTATAAACTTTAAAAAGCATGAAATATGTTACTGATCCCGAACTGTTAAATGGCAGTATATTTGCAACCTCTATTAGTCTGTTCTTTTTAAACTATCATTTTTATCAACTCCTTTTAAATACTGCATTGCTTGCTCTAAGTTCAAGTAATATTTGTCTCTTTCCAAGTTCTGTAGAGGATGAAAGGCACATTGAGACGTCAGAGACCAGAATAGCTTTTAATACCTAAGCTCGATGAGGCCTTTTTCCTCTTCTTCTCTCCGTCAGTCAGTTCTTAACTCTAGTTAAACTTGGAGCCCATCATTTGGTTTTGGAAATGGCACCACAGTGCAGCGGTTCTGATAAATACAGGAACTGGAGCCTCATGACAAGTTCTTGTGCATTTCTTAATCTCAGCACTAATAGCATAAAGCCTTTCATTCCAAATCTGTTTCAAGACTGGAATCCGTTGAGCAAATCCTCTCTCTTTTTCTCACTCGCTCGCATGCGGACTGCCCATCCAGATGTAGGGCTGGTCTCGAGGGGAAAGAATAACTAGGAGACGCTGCTTTTAAAGACAGATGTTGACTCTGTTTAAATGCGAGGGCCAGCTGGCCCCGTGATGCAGAGAGACTGACGTCTGCCGAACACACACACAATACAGTGATGACTTCACACACACCGCTGTTCAGATGTTTGGATTGATAGCGATGTGTTAAACTGATGCTATTATTCAGCAAGGAGACGTTAGGAAACATTTAGGGAACAAAAAGTTATTTTCAAAAATATATATCATGGTTTTCAAAAGAATATTAAACGTCACAACTTTTTTCAACCCTGATAATAATCAGAACCAGTTCTTGAGCAGCAAATCAGTATAATACAATTAGTGCTGTCAAATTATTAATAATGTTTAATAGTTAATCTAAAAAAGTTTTTGTTCATGTAATGTGTGTGTGCATGGTGTACATAACAATATGAATATAATAATAATAATAATTATTATTATTATACATATAATTTATATATATATATATATATGACTTGACTATTTTTTTTCTTTATTTATTTTCAAAAATCTCCACTTACTGGCATAATTGCTAAGAACATTAATGAAACATTAATTATTGCACTAATGAAAAAATTGATTAAAAGAGCTTTAAATTATCCAATGTTTGATCAGTAATAAATTCTGTTTTCCTTCTGATATTGTGGAAACAGAGTTGACGTTCTACAAAATAACTCTTGGTGTAAGAAGTTTTTAGATTGAAATACTTTCTACAGAACATACATACTTTTCAGTGCTTCAGATCTTATCAGTGAGTGAAAGGGACACAATTCTGAGAAATAATTCCAGCCAATTTAAAGGCAAAATATGGTTTGGTAACAGAGTTGATGCAAATTATTCAAATTAATTTTAATGATGTAGTATTATCTATTTTTAAGTATTTATAACTATTACCTGTTTTTATGTATATACATATATACAGTACACGTAAATACATTATGTCCTTTAATTTTGGATGTGATTAATTGTGATTAATCAATTGGCAGCACTAATTATTAGACAGATGACGCTAACCCTAGAAAAACTAAATCGGAATAGTTAACATTTTAATCTCAGTCATTATTATTATTGCAACATATAATATGTTATTGTTGAAAGTGTTGATCATCTGTTTGATTACAATTTGTAATTAACTGCGTCATTTTTACTGTACATTTGTCACCATTAATAACATACTCCTGAATACAATGTAGAAACGTGTTTTCTGTATAGATGCTTTACAATGATTTGTATCGTGAAAAGCGGGGATATCAGTATTGTCAATAATGTCTTTTTTACGTTCTCAGTACTTGTTTTATTGGGATGATAATGGAAACTGATAATATTGAGGCTTATTTTTTTCATGCAAATCATATGAAATATTAAAAAGCTTTCTGCTGAAGCCAAAAATAGTTGTAAATGAGTTCTGTTTTGCTTTCCTGCAGGCCCGAAACTCCTATTCCAACGAGGTGGTGGCCATTAAGAAGATGTCCTACAACGGCAAGCAGACCACTGAGGTGAGACACAAACTTAGCTGTCATCAAACTCTGATAGTTTGAGCGGGTTGCTATATTAGTTTCCAGATACAAGCAGTTCTGTGTTCAGTGTTAAGCAGTCCTTCTTCTAGTGTCCTTGAACGCATGTAGATGATAAAATCAAAGCATTTGTTTGACAATATTTATATAATTTATATATGTTTAAATAAAGAAGCACTTTAGTTATTGGCCTTTGTAAAATATTATCTAGTAGAAACCAAAAGGACAAATGTTTAAAAGTGTGTACATGTGTGTCTGTGTTCAGAAATGGCAGGACATCATTAAAGAGGTGAAGTTTTTGGAACAGCTTCGACATCCAAACACCATTGAATACAAAGGCTGCTACTTGAAGGACAACACAGCATGGGTTAGTACTGCTACTGAGAGGCATCAAAACAACAGTGATTTAACGAAGAGCAATTATTGTGAACTGTATTCTGATTTTATAGGTGTTCAAATGACAAAAATATGTATTTTTATTGCTTTTTATTGTTATTATTAATAGCAATGTGCACATACTGAATGTGTAGTGGTGTTAAACAATTAATCATGATTAATCTCATCCAAAATCATTTTTGCATAATATATGAGTGTGTAGTGTGTATGTTTGTGTATATGTAAATACAAACCCACATATGTATATATTTAAGAAATGCATATTTCTCTCCGAGGCCTGACGCCACTCCCACTGTGTAAGCTCCTCCCACAGACACAGTGGGAGTGGCGTCAGGCCTCGGAGAGGCTTTTATTGAACATAATAATAATAATAATAAATTAAAGTGTCCAGGGGAAAAGTGTCCAAAATAAAGAGGGGAACTGGTGTCCTCGTCGGGGTGCAGGGGTAGTGAAGGTCAGGCAGTATTCGAGGGGGAAGGGTCCAGGTAAGGGGTGGAGTCCAGCGGCCACACGTGCTCTCAGATCCGGGCTGCGAGAGGCGGCGGCTTCTTTAGCAGCTCCATCCTACTTGGAATTCAATGGCCCGGCATCCTGGCCCGACAGCCGTCTCACTCATCCTCGTACCCTTCCTGGACCCACGAGGACACCAGCGTGCATGTACAGGGGAAAAGATGAGTCTCTCGAGGAGAGAGTGCCTCATCACCTGCTCGTTCCTGCTCCTCCTCTCTCACACACCCACTCCTGTAGGGAACCTGGTGAAGGGCGGCCAATAAGTGACGGGGTGGCGATGATAGCCAGGGGAGGCAGACGACTCGTCACAATATATAAAATTTTTCTTAAATGTATAGTTTTTCTTAAATATATGGATGATTCTATAATTGCGAGGACATTTGGTGTTTCCCTGGGGCAGCCATGCCTCCTTTTCACAAGATTCTCTTCTGCTTTCTTTTTCTTCGTTCAGCTTGTGATGGAGTATTGTCTCGGTTCTGCTTCAGACTTGTTAGAGGGTGAGTTCACACTTAAAATGCATACTACACACACTCTCAAGTATGCAAGTGCAGCGCAGACACACACGCACAGTAAGCACTGCATGCATTCACACACAGGAGCAGCAATTGTTCGAGCTGTCATGTGTGTTTTAGTCTGCACTGAAGGCCTTTATTAGCCACATCTCAGACGCATTATAAAGCCCATTGTGTTTTATTCCAGTGTCACTACCCAAGTGTCACTGCCTTCATGTTTTTGTTTCCTTCAGATGTTGTCATGGCAACATGCACAGCTTTAATGATAGACTGTTGGTTTCAATTATCGCTCCATATGTGTGTGTAAGAGAGGAATTTAGAAATTCCAGTTAAACTTTGCCATTATGTGATTGTATGAGTAATTCAGTCCGCATCTGTTTAATTCAAGGCCATGTTCTTCGTCTGTGTCTGAATCCTGAGGATTCAGGATCAGTTCGCTAAGCATCAATGACATTTTGACCTTTTTTTTCTTTCTTTCGTTAAAACTTGTATTTATCGTTGTTTTTGCCATGAAAATACTGGCATGCCATTGAAATAAATATATACAGTCGTCTACTACTTTTTGAGCATCTTTGTTACAACACCACCAAATATTGCATTGATTTTATGGACATGTTAAGATGTCATTAAGCTTCTTATTAAAATGTATTTATTTTTTGTCCAGTTCACAAGAAACCCCTCCAAGAGGTTGAAATTGCTGCCATTACCCATGGTGCCTTGCTAGGACTGGCTTATTTACATTCCCATAACATGATCCACAGGTGAGTCGCAGTTTAATGACTTGCATTTACACCATGTCAGCTTCCTCAGTGTGCGTAAATGACAAGATAATCTTTATCTGATAATCTGTTTATTAAGCAAATTTCTTTACAGCTTGGGTTTTATGTGCTTGTATGCTTATCATTAAAGCAATGCTATTTTTGTTTCCCCATAACTTTGTTTGCAGTGACTGTATATACTTTGCAATTTTCTCCCTCAAGTGTCAGTCTGACTAGAATGATTGGAAATGGATTGCATTATTATTATTATTATTATTTATTTTTATTTTTTTTCAAGTGTATACTATTCAGGTTTTAAAGCAACATTGTAATGATTAAAGTAAAGTGATTTATGACAATCCTGCCTGTGCCATCATATACAGTTTATTCAGCATGCTTGAGTTCTTATCTGTGTTTCATTAGCTTCCAGTAATACAGTGCCGTTTATATTATTTTAAATTTAGATTTTTGTAAGACCCCTCTGTCTATGAACAATATGTTGTTGTAATGTGCCACTATGCAACATACTTATTCAGCAAGTGCTGAGAAATGTTTAATAATCAGAGATAGAAATGTAAAATCTTCTAAAGTGTTGGTTATATTGATGTGAGTTGGTTGTTAGTGCTTGTTTTTCAGTACTACTGTGTTACTACTATTTGTTTATTTTAAAATACATTGAGCTTGCTATAAAAATAGCCATAGATGAATAAACCAAATATTTGTTTGTGCTTCCAACACTGATCTGGCCAGACCAGACCATTTATATTAAATATCAAAGCCTAATTGGAATATCATTTCTGATGTGACATATGAATTTCTCTGAGACTCTACATACCACAGTTTTTAAGTCTGGATGTCCTGTAAAGAGAGATACCAAATGATTGGATGTTTCATCATGACCACTGCCTCTTCTTCATTCAAAAATGGCTGACAATCTTATGCAAATGTGATCATACTTTGTAATTATCATTTAAATCTGTCTAGTTTTTAAATTATGTCTCATAAATAAACATCTCAGGAAAATATAATGGGGTTTCAGGTCAAAACATAACTCGAAACGGGAAGCTGATTTCATACATACCCTTATATGAGGACTACGGGATTAAGTCAAGTCACTTTTATGTCTATAGAGCTTTTAACAATACAGATTGTAGCAAAGCACTGAACATTATCAAGTAGAAGAACAGAGTGATGGTAATGTATAATGA
>JAUMHI010000040.1:431513-454541 GCA_032359435.1 Enteromius unitaeniatus | reverse complement strand
AACCCACTGAGGTAAAATGGGCCACATGTATCAGCTAAAATGGGCCATCATCTGTGTCACTCACAAACACACATACATATGTGTTTTAGTGTTTTTGTGTGTGTGTGAGAGAGAAAGACACACATACACTGACATACTGACCGAAACACACCCGCAGAGGAAATGACAGGAGACAGAAAGAGAGAAAAGAGAGGAGAAGCAAGGACCAGAGAGGAAAGGATACAAAGATAATACAGGTAGAAAAAGAAAAAGGCCAAACTACAATCTGTGGAAAGAGGAGAGGATGAAGGGGGCCTTAGAGGAAAATATTTGATGAAAAGTTTTATCAGAAATGACTGGTTTCCTTTGCATTTTAAATGGCCCACTTTACCTGAACACTGCTCAGCTAAAAAATGTGCAACCACTGATGTTTTAAAAGTTATAGCGCCTAACCAATAATCATTTATTCAATAAATTCAGCATATCCATGTTGAAAACAAACCATATTAAAGATAAAAACACAAACCAGTCTTAATAAGTGCTTTACCAAGTGCTTTACCAAAAAGTGGCCCAATTTACCTGATGTCACCCTAAATAAATACACACATACAGTGATTTTTGTTTTTCTCTTCTAGCCAATATTGCATATGTTTTTACAGCGGTAAACAGGTTTTGATAAACATTTATTTTTGTATTTGTTTGTTTGGCATCCATTTAAGAAAGAATATAATTCTTGGACAGTTATTTCATAATAAAAGTCAGAGTTTAGTAACACTTTATTTTATTTTTACACCTATTAGCATGCATATTACCAGAATATTAACCATTTATTAGTGCTAATTAAGCACAAATTAATGCCTTATTCTACATCCCTGATACCTAAACTTAGCAACTACCACACTAACTATTAATAAGCAGCAACTGAAGAATGTATTGAGGGAAAAGTCATAGTTAATAGTTAACAAGCATTTCCTATATTAAAGTGTTAGCTTTTCTTTTTATATTTTATATTTTGTCTAATTTAGATTTTAAGTTTTCCCATTCAAATGACAATAGTTCTGTAAAGTGATCAATTTGAAAAAGAATATAACTCTTGGACAGCGATTTCATTTGTCACACTTTAGAGGGTTAAAACATTATAGCTTGTTTGTTTCTAATATGATAATCAAAGAAATATATCCAAACGTTTTATATTTTGCCTTTAATAAAGGTTTAATAAAGTGTTCCATTTCATTTCATTTTTATGTTCAAATATATACATATTTTCAATATTAATATTATTTCATGTGTCAGGCTTTATGGGGTTAAAACATCATAGCTGGTTAGTTTCTGGTTCATGGCGGTCGACCAGTTTCAACAATATTGACCGAGCTGGTGCACTTCCTAAAGCAGCTTGTTTGATTTGGATTTGCAGCATGCAGGAGATGGAGTTTGTTGCAGGAGACTCTTTTCAGTAAGAATAACACTCCAGCACAGATTGGTATCGTGTTTTAAGTACTGCGGGTAAAAGCAGGGCCTCCCGGTGTGGTATGGCAGATGAATCTGAATACTTTTCACTGATGCAGGTCCAGACTGACCCGGGCTGAAAATAAAAACATGACTACAAAACATTTGGTCTCTGAGCAACAGCACAGTGCTGGAACAGAGCTGCATGGGACAGTGGCACATGACTGCAGAGATTCAGTTTCAGGGTCTCAGAGGACAACAGAATGAGAGGAAAGACTGGACACATCTGTCCTAAAATGTCAAACCTTCATCACGGGGAACAAGACGGGGATTCTAGCATCCTATAAGGACTATATGTGCCCCTCACTACAGTAGGAGTTTATCTGGTTTCTGTACGGTGACACATTTAATCGAAAGATGTAATCTGGGAAACACAGCAGATATGCTACAATACGACAGATTTACACATTTACGTTATGTTAACACAGACAGAGCACAGCGGAAATGAACAGAAGGTATGTGTATATCACACTAACCCCCTTAAACCATTGCTAATGCACTTTTAAAAGCTCAGCCCCAATCTAGAATTGACTGAATTATCTAGATTTATCCCTTAATATATTAGATGAAATAATAAAATTGAAAAGCATTGCACAGTTCGAACACAGTGTAGATTTTTGAAATAAATCTTATCAAGGCTACATTCATTTTAGCAAAAATTGTACTGCTTTATTTTCTGTTATTTTTACATCTTTTTTTCATTTATGTGTATGTATTTTTTTAATCAATTTTGATTAGTATATGCCCTTGCATAATAATAATAATAATAAAACAAATATATATATATATATATATACACTATATAATATAATTAATATATACTGGCTATATAATAGTATATTCTAATTATTAAATCATTATATTTATTTATTTATTTTTGGAGCAAAAAAAATTGATTCAGATCTAATGCTCTAGTTTCTGCATCATTGATATATATATATATATATATATATATATATATTTATTTTTTTATCAATACATGCTCACAGCTATCAGTCTACAAGTGAATTTTGACCATTTTAATGCATAGTTCTTAACATTAGGATGTTTCTTTAGGTTTATAGTGACACCTTGACCCACTCTGAACTAAATCCCCACCTCTGCTAATGGACAGAAACAGCACCTTTTTAAGCCCTCTCTAAAACCAATAGCTTGAGTAGTTGATGGGTAATATGGTTTAGAGACGGGATCCATGTAATAAGACCCTAATGTGAATACACTGGGGAGACTGAACGGACTGACTTGTGTCATCTACAACACATATGAAAGACACCTGTCACAAAGTAGAGTGATGCAGTCTGTTTCCCAGAAGACACCCGCCGAGTCTGGGTCTCATCCGTCTCACTGTGTCTGTATATAGCTACAGATATACTAATGATAGTCCAGATCACGTCCACCTGTGTGCTGATGCTATTTAATAATAGACTAGCAGCTAAAACATAACTATTCAGTTTACTACAGTAAAACTGTTGCTGATTTATTTAATAGGAACCTTAAAGGTACATATTAGTACTTAAAATGTATACGGTACCTTTTCAAAAGGTCCATTTTGGTAACTTAAAGGTACATATTAGTACTTAAAATGTACATTTTTGAATCTAATAGGTAGAAAAGCATGCCTTTTGATAATAAGCTTTAATTCTAAGAGTGTATATTGTCAGCTATTGCTACAAATAGTGACTTTGTATGATCTGGTAAACTAATTTCTAAAAACACTTTCTTAAATTACAAGGCAAGCATGTTCATTTTTTGAAACATTAGTTCAGAAGGCACTGTTGAACAGGAACGACCCGTATAATTGCATTTCCATATCCTCCAAATGAGGTGCAAATGTGACATTTTCAAGGGTTTATGTAAAGCACTTCCGGTTTTACACTTTTATATCATAGCCAGATTGGTGTCACTCATCTTTATCTGTCAGCATGCTGATTTACCGCAGTTTGTCTGACATTGTCTCAGAGCTGCATAGTGAAGCCTTCTGTAATGACAGCTATGCCCTCGATCCCTGCTGCTCTACTTAATGTCTCACCTCCTCTCTGTTCACACCACCATTACAAGACAAAAGACACAATGGCTGTTTAATTGTTTGCCGACAGCCTGTTGTTGTTGATGGTTCCCGAGCTCTAGATTCTCCTTCTCTTGGCCGTGTAGTCATGTAATCCAGAAGCCATCTGGTTAGGGCAGGGTGTAATGTGTTATGTAGTGATGCTTTTTCAGTAAGTCTGAAATGATTACTTCTTACGGATGGCCAAAAAAGTGGTTTTGCAGACCCAAAAGCATGCTTGATTACAGCATATACATGTAAGCATAGCTGACCAGGTGTGAGGGCAGCGTACTTGAACATATGGAGCAGCTTATAAACATATACACAGCGCTTTCTTGCAATAACTAAATGAGCCTTAAAAAGTTTAGAGCAGAAATGACTTTGATCTGGAGTGAATTATGAGGGAAGCATATACTGGCTACCTTACGCTTCCACTTAAAGAAAGAGAGCCGAATGTATACAAGAGGAAGAGCGTGTCTGATTGCGACGTTTCCAAAAGCAGTTTGTGTTGAGTGCTGCTGTTTAAAGAAATTAGAGTTTTATGATATAAAACCCCCAGATCAGAGAAGTTTGCCTCTAGTTATGTAAACTGATATAATGTCTGTGTACAGTATGTTTTCACTAATGCAGAAAATATGTTTGCAAGGTATTGCAGGATGCATATTTTACATAATTAATATATGAAGAGATTGTGTGCAAAAACAGATAACATCCATTTTTGTTGTATTTTATTGTGAAAAAAAAAAAAATTAATAAATACAAAAAAAACATGATTTTTAAAAATGGTTATCCTTGGTGAGCAAAAGAGACTTCTTTCCAAAAACAATTGCATGTTTATAAATGTTTACAAAATGGTTTGGTTTGTCAACATTGGTTAATGTACTAGTTAGCATTAGTTAACATGTTCATTGTTTGTTCATGTTAGTGCATTAACTACTGTTAACAAACACAACTAGTTATGTTAATAATGCATTAGTAAATGCTGAACTTAACATCAACTAAGATTAATAAATGCTGTAGAAGTATTGTTTATGTTTACTAATGTAAACTAATGAACCTTATTGTAAAGTGTTTCCATTGTTTGTAAATGTGTGTTACATGTAATTATATATATTTTTAAATATAAAAACATTTTATTCAAACACACACACACACATTTTTATGTATTTTATGTTTTTACTGTTGCCAGGCAACGTGGTGCGTTCTCATTTTCAGGTATATTGACTTGGTTAAACCCAATTGGTTATTCGAGCCGTAATTTTGCCTTTTATAAACAGCATTTAAAGTAGAATTGAGTTTTTGGAGATGTTAATGTCACAGCTAACCTCATACCCACAGGCCAGCCCTGCTCTCTCGGCTCTGGAGCACCAGAGCATAGACATTGGCTCTTTGCCTGTCACTTTGAATGACTCCATGAAAACCAAAAGCCATTTAGAGCACAGTAGCCGGGCTAATTTGTTTTGACATGGCCTAATACCTCTCTTAAACTTGGCCAGGTTTGGGTTCAGCAGCTCCGTTCAAGCCAGGCACGGACAGAGTGGCCCTGTCTGCGTTCTTCTGTGAGAGGATTGTTACTGGCATGTCTCAAGAGCTTGAGACAGAGATCAAGTCCAGTCTGACATCTCTCTGGCCTGTCAGTTTTCTCACAACTGTTACTGTGTTTACGTGGGCGTTTGGGGGAAGGGAGCTAAGCGAGTCCTGCTTGCCTTTTTCCCACAAGCCTGTGTTTTACTGAATGCTACTTTTTCGATAAACCCTGTCGGGTCTGGGGCAGTCTTTATGAAATAACTGTCTGACAAGATGATCTGATGAGGTCTTCTAATGCGCGTAGGATGAGCGAAGGCTTTAGCAGTCATTGTCTGCACTGTCAAATGTTGAAGCAGGGAAGGTAAACCTGAGACACCCTTCAAAATGAGTCACACTAATTGAATAACAGTGGCTTAACTCTCTTTTTGTCTCACTCCCTTTCTCTTTTATTAATGGCAGACAGATAATATCTGAAAGAAGCACACTCATCCAGGTTTTACTGTGGCCCGTCACGCTGCTGAAGGTGACAAAACACATAGGAATCCAAATGCCTTTCAAGAGAGGACCTGTAGGTTTTGTTTTGTTTTTTTTTTCATTCCTGAAGGTGTGCAATTATTTTATATTAATATGTTTTCTTGGATCCCACTGTAATATGCAGAGACAGCTATTACTCTTCTCAGGGGATCACAACCTTTTTTAGGTGCATATAGTGTCACGATGCAATTAAAATGTTTAACGATGCTTGCATTGCATTATGCTTCCAGAGCCGTAATACATGTTAATGTGCATGCGAGTCATTTAAAATGCACATATGGGAGGTTATTATTGAGTCACGGAGCCACCGAAATGTAGATATCACATTGTTCACTCAGGTACAGTAGAGAATATAAAGCAGTTAAAAATAAAGTGGTTGATAAAAAAAGATGTGAAATTCAATGTCATGTGTTTACAACAGAAAGCTGCTTGGTTTGGAAGTACTTCATACATCTCTACAGTTTTGAGTATCATGTAACATTCAGAAACTGATTGATATGACTGCACTGAACCGAAAAGATTAAGCTTACGCTGGATAATGTCAAATATAGCACTTTAAACAATACAGGTGGAATGCAAGAAGACAATAGTAAACACTCAATCAGTTCATCATCGATTCATGATGTCATCATCCAGCTCAGTTCAGTTTAAATAGTATCTGTGTAATCAAGTCAACAATGTAGCCAGAAATGAAGGCACTGTTATCTTCTGCTTTACAGCCAAGTCTCTTGCAACTTCGACACTGGTATTGAACTGAACTGAATCAACAATGAATGGGCTTGAGCTGGAGGATGATGCTACTGTTGTTGTTTTTTTGGTTTTCGCTGCCTCTAAAACTTTGGTCCGTGTTAAAAAATTTGGACCAGGTTTGATTTTTATTGTTTTTGCATCTGTAGCAAACATTTTGATAGCAAAAGGATGACAAATACAAAACATATCAGACGCAGAAAGCAATGACCTTTAGTCGTTTTTTGTTGTAGTTTTTTTCATTTTTGAAGGAAAATAATCTTTGAAACAATTGCACTACCCTGTTCTTTTATTTAGAGAATATTGTGCATCGTATGCTGCATAACATGCAATTTCTATATTATAGAAATCAGGACGTAACACATTCTAGACTCATGTGAGCCGTAGGATCAGATCACTGTACGGGATGCTGAGTCAGTTTCCAAATGTGTGAGCCTATATACACTCCCAGAAATTCTTCTTTTGCATCCCAAAAACATCTCCAGCCCTCATGCATCTCACCTTCCAAAGACAGCGAACCACTTTAGTCATTAGTGCCATCTGTTGGCTGATAGAGCTGCAGTCAGTATGTGTGTGTGTGTGTGCAAACCGCTTTCTAGCCTTCCCCTCAGGGCCTTCTTCTCCATTAAAACTGCATGCGAGTCATTCATAATAATAATAAACCGTGTGCTTCACTTTCAAACCAAAGCCATATTGCATGTGAAATGCGGATGCGAGTGACATACTGTAAAATGCACATATGGGAGGTTCAGATGTTGCATTGTTCACTCATAACCAAACCAACACCTGTCTAGCATGACTTCAAAATGCTCTTCACAAGTGAATTAACGTGCTTTTGTCCCCGCAGTGTTTCTGTTTCTTAGTAACATGACTGAATGCATCAAACATCAAATAATAGCGGAGCAGCAGCTGGCCTTTGGCATTGTGTGTCATGTAATAACTCATAAACAGTGCGTTCTTTTAAAAACAATAAACTAAAGGCCAACAGGACAAAAAAAACGAGTATCACTTTTCATAAGCAGTGGTCAAACATCACGTACGCGGATCGTGCCTGTGGCGTTTAAAGCAGGCAACAGTTAAAAGGAAGGTGTTGATACACTGTATCCGCTCATGAACAATTCACCTGCCCGTGTCTCTCACCGAGTCTTTTTTTCAGTGCAAATTGACATGTCATCGCTTGACTGTATTGATCCAAACCTCAGGTGCAAAGTGTGGCAGCCCGCTGGACACCTTGCCTCTTTTTTGGCCCAGTGGTGCAGCATCTGTGATTCACCGGAGAGCAAACAGCCTGTGAAAGAGCTTAAAAGAGAAGACTAAACAAAAGTGGTTTTAACTGTATCGAGCTCTCGGCTCTGTACAAACACGAGCAGTGGGGATCTGTGGAGGCCGTGCTTAGCATCCTCGCTGCGGTGTGGCCTGCTGACAGCTCCTGTTAAGGGTCTTTTGTGTGGACGTGGACACTGAAGACAGGAGGGCTCAGTAAAGCACACAAAGAGCCAAACAGGGGCTGCCCGCAGCTGCCCAACATCGTCTCTCTGAAGTCGGGTCAGCGGGAATCAAAGAGAACAGATAGCCACCTCTAACCTGACGCGGGCCTTAAAATTAAACTTTTTGTTTACATGTATATATATGTGTTCTGTGTATATTTATTATGTACATATAAATTCACACATACAGCATATTTTTTGAAAATATTTACATTTATATAGCCATAGTCTTAATTAGATATTTGATCATAGTTTACATTAGGTGGCCTTAACTACTATGTACTTGCATCGTTCATATGCTATTACAAAACACTTTTGATGCTGTTGAGGTGGATCCAGGTAAGGTTAGGGATAGGAATGGTGGTATGGGTAGGTTTAAGAGTGGGTTAATGTGTAAGGGTTGGTCAGCAGTGGGATTGTAAATGTAATTACAGACATTTATGTAATTACATATAGGTATTAAAAAAAAAAAAGTTAGGGTTCGGGTTAGGTTAGTGCAATGTAAAAAACTTGTATGCACACACTAAGTACATTGTACCAACTCAATGAATTTAAATATAAGTGCATAGTAGTTAAGGCCACTTAATATAAACATATTTGTCTTATATTTACATGTGTTCGGATTTATATATACATCATAAATATACACAGTATGCACACATATGTTATGTAAACGAAAGCTTTTATTATGGATGCGGTTAATCACTATAAGGAGGTAAATTATGATCTGATTTTAGATCAGTGCATGAATGTGCACTATTCTAGTCTGCATTTATAAGTGCATTTTATTTATTTATTGCACAGTTGTTTGTGTTTTTGACTTTTGGTTTGTCAGATATGTCATTTTAGATTTGTTTTGCCATTTCATTCCGACAATCATTTTATCAATTTCAGTTCAAGCAGAATCTCCAAACATAAAATGCTGAATTATTTGCAGTTTGAAGTTTTCTTTTTCTAAAAACATTTTATGCATGTTAATGCATGAAAAAACTTGATAGGATAAAACCTTGCATTATCATTAGAATTAAAATATTTGAATAAAAACATACTGTTGCTGAAAATATTCAAAGAAAATAATAACGATGACCAATTCTTTTTCTAATAGCATAAGAAGCTATTATTTATTGAAACAATTTAAAATGAAACCACAAACCAATAATCATTGTTTTCAACTTTAGTAATGACAGAAATATTACCTGAAATATCCTTAGTCTAGCACTCCTTATTTTATATCAAACATCTTAATTTCCCAAATATACAAAAATGTACTTGTTTCAGAGAGACACATAGCTGATAACTATTATTTAAGTTGTTACATTTGTTTTTGAACCCACAGGCTATTAATTATTTTCCTTTCAATAAATAAATGACTTTTAGACCATCTGAAATTCAATATCTATATGGGGCCAAGTCTTCACATTGAGCTCAAAATATACGGAATTTTGGGGACAATTAAAACGTTCATAAAATGAGAAGGTCGTTAAGGTCGCGGAGACAGAAAGCGCATTTATTCTCGGTGGAAGTCCGGTGTGCTGGGGATGACAGATGCCGGCAGCTGATTGGCCGGTTCCTGCTCGGATGGGACTGGCTGTCAACAGGTCCCAATTAGGCCAATCAGAATGGAAGGAAGTAGCTCAGATGGGTCACTTTGTTAGTAGCTCTGTTTGTGAAGCTGAGATGAAAAACAAAACACAATCGCTTGTTCTTTCTTCCCTCCATATGACCCGTTACTGATTTGGTGGAGGCAAATTGACAAGGGATTTTGTCTTGTTTTGACCTCTGTGTTTCTGACGTACGTTGAAGCCATTGAGCCATTGTTGTTGCTTTTAATGCTGTCGATGATGTAAATATTGCCCAGCATTGCATCTGTGAATATGAATAGTGGGTAATGGGTGAGACAATATCCTGCTTTAAATGTGTCATCGAGATCCATTCAGTGTGCATACGCAATCTGACTCCAGACAATAATGGGCGGAATTAATGCTTCTGTAGTTGACTTTGTGAAATGACACGAAGTGAAAAAGGTTAGACCCTAAAATTCCGTCAATTGAATCGTTTTAGTGCATATTTCCATGCTTTGAATTGTTAATCACAATGCATTATTATGCTGGTTTAATTCTGTTTTCCCCAAAATACTAGTCATGTTTTTCACTTGTAAAGTCATATTAACGAAGGAAAAATAACAATGTGCACCTTTAAAGGGACAGAAATAAAAGTTTTTTATTTCATTCCACATTTGTATGCAGGTTTCCTTCTGTAGAGCACAAAAGAAGATATTTCAGAAAATGTCAAAATATCTTCTTTCGCTTTTCACAGAAGAAAGAAAATTATACATTTGTGAAGACTTGAAGATTTTTTAAACTGAGCTTTAATTTAATATAACATAAAAAAAGTTTTCCTGGCATTTTAATAAAATCTTACATTTTCAAACATCCAATAAATATCGAAATGCATAGCATCACAAAAAAAAAAAAACGTGTCTGTCAATTGCTTTTTTTTTTTTAAATGCATGATTAGATTTGTTAAAATATTAATATGATCACAGTGTATTACTGCACTTTTTTATAGTTTGCACATAAATTAATATTCTATACTTACTCAAACCTGCATTTGTTTCGTTACAGTATTTATTTCAGCTGTTGATTTTACAGCTTTACAGATTTTATTGAAGAATTTTGTTTATCTGAATGTTGTATGTATCTTCTGAAATATGTTTTCAAGTGAATCGTACAGGTTTTTCATACAGTTAAAGATGACAAAATGTTAATGCTATGCATGCTAATAATCAACTAGTTAGCAGTACTCCCTAACCTTAAGTGTTCCAAACATTAATTCCAAACCGTAGTTCAACCTTAAAATAGCTTTCAGATGGCAAGAGGGTCAGACTGGGAAAGATTCTGCGATCCAGCGCGTCGTTCTGTGATGTGGGGTGTATTTTGTGGCCGTCTGGCCTTTAAAAAGCACAAGCAATATTTTTGTAAAGCTTCTAGTGGAGCATGATGTTGTGAATGGCTTCGAGGGCAGACAGATGCTTGCCTCCCGTAGCAAGAGCAACGAAACCCTTCAGACCAGGCCAAAGGCCCTGCTGATGAACCACAACCCCTGTACCACTTTGATGTAGTGACATAAACACACGGTGCACAGTATGCATATGTTAATGGGACTCAAATCTTTTATTTAGACTTTCACTTTTATTCATTGAAAACCATGAATGTTCCATGAAGCACATTCAGCATCTTTGGGAATCTTCTGTTTCATAAAAGTTTATACTGGAAAAGTTTTATTAGATTTATTTTAATGCTGTCAAGAAAAAGTTTTTGTTTGCATAATCTATGTGTGAATATATATAAATACACACACATACAGCACATACAGTACATATTTAGAACGTATGTATTTACATGCATATATTTATATTGCAGATAAATATATTTAATGTATAAACATAACATATTTTTTTTTAAATATGTACATATACATGTGTGACAAATTATATAAACAAAAACGTTTGGATGCGATTATTATTATCATTATTAATATCAATAATTTGTCAGCATTAGTTTCTTTTAAGATCAAAAACTAAATCTGTAAAATTTACAGTAAAAAAAACAGGTTTTAGGTTTTGCAGTTTATTTACAGCTAAATACCATAATTTAATTAAGTGATGTAATGTTAATGTACCAACCTATTAAAGTACATCACATGATGAACCAAAGCCTATTGCAAGCAGCTTTTATATATTAACATTTATAAGGTGCACAGTGTCATTCACACAAACACTAAACATCACTATGGTAAAACCTGAAATAATATTCATTTAACAACATTACAAGAAAAAAAAAACCCTAAGAAGAAACAGTTGTTTAAACAAAAAACAACAAATTTGAAATGTTACAGGGAATTACGGTTTCACGTTACTGTAAATTACAGATTGTTTTTCACTTCCAGAAACGGTACACTATTGTAAAATTACATATAGTATCCAATCCAGAATATAGTAGGGGAACTTACCATTAACCATTTAACAGTTTTTTTCTGTAGCATGTATACAGTCTTTTACAATTAAATTCACAGTAATTTTTACAGTCAGCTGTACACTGAAATGAAGGTTCTTTAGTAAATCAAACCTAGTTATTTTACAGCTTTGCTGTGAAACCCCTGCTTTGGGATCTCGAGTTAGCTATTGGCTACTTCTTCAGCCGGACATTCTGTTGCTGTATTTTCTCCATTTGTCTTGAGCGCGTTTAGTATTGCAGCTTTGTGTTGTGGCTGCAAATGCAGCAAAGATAGATTCGTTTGGTTTTTGGCCTTTAAGCAAGCATAGACCGGGAGAGCTGTTCTCCGTCCAATGTTGACATAAAGTTCAGCACGCTCTCTGTAGAGTGAAACAGAATCGAGGATTTCCCAGTGGCCCCTGCTTCTTTTCCCAGGCTCATTAATCATGAATCCTGCAGGGACCAATCACACAGCACCCTGCTCAGCCGAGACTCCCTGTCATCCCCTCTTCTTGTGTCCACACAGGCTTCCAGGAGCCAATAGAGTTCTGCGGCCATTAGAACATCGCATCACGACGAGGGGAAAAAAATTATGAGCTCTTTTGTCAACAATATTAATTACCAGCGGCCTGTGCATAAGGGTCGTGTCCATAAAGATTTCCGAAACATTAAACCTGAGGCATCTTTTGTTTCGGGCAGAGCGCGCTGGGTGGTGTTACACAACCAAAGAGAAACATATACGATGCCTCTGAGACTCGCCTGAAGCGGCCTGCTTAACTGATTGTATATGGCACTTCCTTTGGGGAGTTAACTGAGAGGTTTCTATGTAGACTCCTGGAAAAGTGCTAACTATGGTAAGATTATCACCCGGGCCTTTGGTATCCTCTTTCGAAGATGTTTTTGCATTGAGATCTGGACCGAGGATATTAGAAATGAGCGAGACCCCACTGGAAATACATTATACTTCATTTAGGCACACGATCTGGAACAATGTGCCGAATCTGTTTTTCTCTCTGAGTTATCTATCTGACTTTCTCTTGTTAGTCATTTGGACCTATGGCTCAATGTTTTCTGGAGAAAATATAGTAGTGCGAACTACACATACAGACTGTTAACGCCCTGTTATGGTAAAATGAAATAAAAGTATATTAACTAAAGAAAATGTTTTGCCCAGTTACTGTAAGTCTGTTGCTAAATTTTTGGCATTTTCTGAAAATGTTTAGATGCCCATAGAAGCCTGTTTATACCTCATAGTAAAAATAAAATTAATTAATTAATGAAAAAATGATATTAATTATAAAAAAAGATGAATAATTGTTGTTTCAGTTAATTGCTGAATTGACAGTTAAAGTGTTACAAATTTATCTCAAATATATATATTTTTTATAACTTGTATGTTGTTACAAAATTGGTTACAAATTCTGCTTTAAGACCAAAGTAAAATAATATTATTTCATGTCAGTTTAAAATATATATATATATATATATATATATACATAAGTAAATGTAATAAAAAAGACTAGGTAGATTCATTTATTCCTTATATTTATTTGTTTACTAATTGACTGATTTATTTATTCATTTTTATTTTTATTATTTATTTTTTACATTATTATTTTTCAGCAAAACTATATTTGGGAGTTATTTGGGAATATATATATATATATAATGAAAATATGACCCAGCTGTTTTCTTGTTAAATCAACAATTCATGTTAAATAATAATAATGTTGTTTTTTATTATGCATTATCATATGCATTAATAATGCAACTTTTAATTTTAGAAATGTATTAGTCAATGCCAACATTAACATTGACCAAGAAAGTTGCAACTGTGAGAAATCATGCCTCACAGTTACCTTTTCTAACTCAGAAGTTGAATCAATCTTCCACATACAATCAGTGAGTGTGAAATTTGGCCCTTTGAGTGTGTGCATTCATCCGCCTGTGCGTTCAAAAATAAGTATATGTGTTGCTTAGGGGGATTGGTGGGAAGTGTTGAATCTTGAACCTGAATTCCACAATTAAAGTGATGGAGCCCATTTTAAAAATGTCTTTGATGACGGGGACAGGGCATCAAAGCAATAGCCCTCTCTAGGAAACCCTGTCAGAGACCAAACAGTGGCTCTGCCAATCAAACGCTCTTTGAGTCGATGACTCTAGGTGGATGGAATCACTCTCAGAGCGCTGCCTTAAGCAGGATGTCTGTCTTTTGCCTGGATATAACATGGATGCAGGTCACGTGAAGTTAATTTGCAGTTATAATTATTAAAACATCTTCTACAGTGTAAGCGAGAGTGTTTCTTTCTGCGCTCTGTGATTGACATCAGGACCAACGCTAATAGTTCCCAGCGCTCAGCTGAAGCATGACACAATATGTTTATGCTGCACAAGCAATGAACCCAGCAGCGCTGCTCGTCTCACACATATACAACACAACACATGCTTTTCTGTGAGGCGTGGGTTTGCCGTCTTTGCCTGCCGTTCTCACTTACAAATACACGCGCAAGCATACGCAAGGCCTTGGCGATTTTGTAACTAAATAAATGAGATCCCTGGGGCACTTTATCCCCGTGATTTATGGTCAGACAAGAACCATTGAGACAAGGAGTTATGGTCTGTGAATTGCTTGTTTTGGCCGTTCAATAAAAAGCATCACTACATCCTACATCGATATGCTGGAGAGAGAAAAAGAAAGTTTCACTTAGAAACTTTTTTCGGTACACTCTCAGAAAATATAAGTGTACATATTAAAATATGTACACTTTAAGTACAAACATGTCCCTTTTGAAAAGGTATCACCCCTTTTGTATCTTTATTTCTGAGACTGTTTCCTGTTAATATGTCTTTGAATGTGCATTTACTTAATTACTGTGTATTTTCCAGCCATCCAGGATTTACTTTTACACCGAAAATGCTAGTTAATGATATCAAATTGGACTGAATTTGCTGACATTGTAACAACTTCCTAGAAAAAAATGGTTACACTTGTTACCTTGTTACACTTCTGGTGGTCCCAGTCAAAAGTAACCAGCCTACACAAAGGTATTTAAGGTAGGTGGTTGCAATCAGTTAATATATTGTACCTACATTTAATTAAACTAATAATTTTAATATATATATATATATATATATAAATATATATATATAATTTTTTTAAAAATAATTTTTTTTTTATGTAGCCAACATAAATTGTTTGCAGCCACTTTATATTAAACAATTTTTTTTTTTCAGGGTACAAAAAATTGCTTTTAAATCTTTTGTTTTGATATGTTAATCATACAAAATATTGGATCTTTTTATGTTAAATTAAGGAAAGGGTTTAGATTTATTTGTTTTAAAACAGTTTCATTGTTATGTTTTACGGATCTTACACATTTTTTACATTTGTTTATTTGAGGAGAGTAAGCTTCAAATCAAGTCAGTTTTTCTGTATTTATCTTGTGGCTCAGGAAGATTTTAAAAAATAATAATAAATGCAGTCTTAATATGTCATTCATTGAGTGTTGTTTTTTTATAAATTTGTCTATTTTCATGTTTCATACATTTTTGTCTTTTAGGTGTATATGTAATGTATGTTTAACAATATATATTGCATAATATTACATATATTACACAACATATGTAAAACATGCAAAAAATATATCTGATAAAGTGTACCATAGTTATAGCTATATAATGCAGCAGTGCTTGTATGTATGCGGTCTTTAGGGTCTACATAGAGATATACAAATGTTTGTGTATGTGTATTTATGAGGGTGTGTATGGGTATGTATATATGAATGGGTTGTATGTATATGTTGGATACAACACTAGGAAAATCAGCTGCTCTCCATATGGGTGGCCTTTTCCCTTAACCCTCCACCCTCCGTCTCCTCCAGAGCTACCCAGGAGACTCAGAAACTCGTGCACTTTCAGCTTGTCCAAAAAATAAGCTAAAGAAATGCCACAGGCCACCTCCTCTAGTGTCTGACCGCTCTCATTATAAACAAGCAAACGTCTGTAGTGTCAAATCTGGATTTATTGCTGAAAGATGGACTGTCAGCCCCGTTAAAAAGACCACTTTAGACAAGCATTAAGTTCTACGGTTGGTTTATGCTGGTTAGTTGTGGATCATCACAGGCTCTCTTCACCAGTAAACCTTGCAATGCTTGATTAAATCGTTGCTGGGGAACTTCTGTAAGAAGCCTGGTGAGACACCAGCGCTCCAAGATCTCCAAGGTCAACTCAAATCAATGTCTTTCATTCTGTCCAAAAACTGCTTTTAGCTGCTTTAAAAAATGCTAGTTTAACACAGTTCTGTGACGTTTTTATTTTATTGTGTTCAATCCACCTAAGTGACTAGTAATATGCATGGCTAAAGAGGATTTTCTCAATATTTCGATTTTTTCACCATATTCCAGATTTTCATAGCTTTATGTCAGCCAAATATTGTCCTATCCTAACCAACCATATGCCACTGGAAAGCTTGTTTATTCAGATGATGTATAAATCTGATGACTTATGACTGGTTTTGTGCTCTAGGCTCACAATTATGATAAACCACTCATGATGTCCTGTTATTATCAGAATGATGTTCAGAGCGTTATGAGTAACAATAAACAAGAAGTTGTTTTGACGTTTAAAACTTAACAAGCAAAGACCAGCAAGTATTTGTATTGTCCTGACTAAGAGTGTGACAATGAAAGATTATCCTGTATCGATGTATTAAGGCCACCAGTGTATCCAGTTTCACTGCAAATAGCTATGAATTCACCTCCTATAATCTTGAACATCAATAATCCGCTGAACAGTCGTTTTGTACATACCAATAACATGTTTCCGTTGGGCCATGTTTATTATAGATTTAATGAGGGCTGGATTCGTGGTTCGTCCCCCACACGCATATCTTGGGTGGTGCTAATTCCAAGGTCATGAAATCCAGCTTGGCTTTTCCTCAGTTAGCCTTCATTACATCCAATTATGCTTCAGCTGCCTGTGCACTTTAGTTAGTCGGTGCCAAATGGCGTATAGTTTGCCTGCCCTTTCCCTGGCCCTGTGTTATGAAAGCGGAGAGGCTTTCGAGTGGACAGCAGGTGGTCCGAGATCCCTCTTTCTCTCATGCCTAGGCCACGTTCCCACACTGGCATCCCATCAGCTGCAAAACTAGTTTGTCAAGGCCTCCTGTCGGTGAGATGAGTGGCAGTTCAAACAAAGAGCTAAAGGAAGCTGCTACACGTATACAGCAAGACGTGTGATGTCACAAAGTCTTTGAAAAGTCGGATGAACAGCAGATTTCTATGCATGGCAAGGCGAGTTTATTTATATACCCCAATGGTAATTCAAAGTGCTTAACATAAACGTAATTACAATAATCATGAACAATAATCACAAAAAGGCAAGGAACTTTTTAAATGATTTAAAAATGTATTTAAAATCAGTTCAGACTAAAAGGTACAGCTAAACGGATGAGTTTAGAGTCTCTAACAAGTTTACCAAATAAACCAGGCTGAACCAAATCAACTGACAATAATTCAGACTAACTGAAATAAACCTGGATTATTTGGTATACTTGTTTTATGAAACCAATCATGGGCGGCACAAAACCTAAAAGCAGACTCCCCTTGTTTTGTGTGAACCCTTGATATTAATCTGAGGGATCTGTTAGGTTTTTACAGTGAGCATATCTGCACTGTATGTAGGTCCTAAACCACTGAGTGATTTATAAATGAGTAAAAGTACTTTAAAATCAGTCCTGAATGTAACTGGAGGCCAAGGAGCTAAGGACTGGAGTGATAGCTCAGAATCCTTCTGTAAGGTCACAGGGCTCGAGGAAGCTCTCTTGGCTGTGGGTTCCTGGCTCTGGGGTCCGCAGCGGGCCGTCACGGTGCTTAACGTGGCACTGAAGGGAAATTAGCACCAGCTGTGTGACTGACGGGCAGAGCGACCTACAGGAGCTGGGGCTGCGCTGTAAAATCTGGGTTGTTCACTCACTAGACTGTACAGTGCTCTCTCTCGGGTCCATCCAGGTGTCAAGGATCAGTGCAACACAGCAGAGCCTGGACAGTATTTCATGCTGTGAGGAACATGTCTGAGAGGATAAGATCCAGAAAAGAGGAAACACAAGGCCAAACTCTCTTCTGTTAGGCTCAGAAGTGGAAATTTGGGGAAAAAAATTACTTTGCATCACAGAAATAAATGACATTTTACAATATATTTAAATAGCAAACAGTTATGTACTATATTTGTGGTCAAACAAATACATAATTGATCATTTACCCACAGAAGTCCTGCATGTTTTGAACAGTATGAGGGTGAGTAAATGATGTTCTAAGCAAATGCAAAACTTAGTGTGGTACAAAATACATTGAGAAGGAAGTAGAAATCATCATTGCATCAAATACTCCATAAAATGTCTATAAAAAGTTAGCTTTAAGTTTTGTATTGAGCTGCTTGTGGTTCATGAGTAGAGCCATGCACGTTTACTGGCTGTGATTCAATCGTTTTACCCAGAAAGACATGAATATAAACCTCAAAAACACAGGAAATTAAAGGCCTCCTGTGACTTCTCAGTGAACGGAGACGGACGCCATCAGGTTTTGTGTATGTCCAGTGCGCTGTGTCCCTTGAGGTTTGATTCTGCATTTTGACGGTGGGAAGCCTTCTGTGTAAGAAACAGAGAACAGGAAGCAGCACGGCATGAGCTTCTCAGATTTGCTCTCAGAGCCGGACCAAAGCATGCAGCCAGACACAACTAACAGTGTGACTGCCTGCCTGTGGGACAGCATTGTGATTAACCAATCGGATTTGAAGAAACCGTTTTTGTGAAATTTAGGCTCACAGTCAGTGGTTACTGTCTATCTGTCTGTCTGTCTGTCTGTCTGTCTTTTTCCAAAAATTCTTTCCAGGTTTTGCCAAACTTTGCTTTGATAGTTAAAAACTTTTTTGAAAATGTTGAAATGCAGAATGCAGTTCAAATTCAAATAGCAGTTCTTGTTTGAATCGTTTTTTTAGGCGCACAACCCTAAAGAACACACTCATGTGTGATGATTTTTCAGATCAAACCCTACAGGGTCCTGTCCGTCTACTAACCCCTTGTTACATATGTCCTGAAACATTACTCTCTCAGATCATATTCGGGGCAAGAAGTCATGAACATCTCTCTTTTGTACAGAACATGCTTGGACATAAAGGACCAAGAGACAAGAGAGAGCCGTAGGAGAAAAGAGGAATGCTATCTCTTCATTCTCTTCCTTCTTCTTCTGTGAAACTTTCTATATGTTCAATGACACTTAACAGTATCAGGTGGAGCTCTGGACTATTTATTATTGTACAATGACTGCTGACACTTTCTGTTAAGATTAATGAGACCACCTCTAAAAGAGCAACAGCCTCCTATACGTTAATTTAGCTCGTTACGTCTGGCTATCTCAGATACATCTCGAATGAGATGATGATTCCTGTCAATCAAGTTCACCCTAGTGAAAAATAAATATATGCATTTGAAATGCATGTATTTCATGCTATCAACAAATACATTTTCATATTTGTGACCCTAGACCACAAAACCAGTCATAAGGGTACAATAAAACTATTTGAAAATCTGGAATCTGAGGGTGAAAAAAATTTTATATTGAGAAAAATCTCCTTTAAAGTTGACCAAATGAAGTTCTTAGCAATGCATATTAATAATCAAAAAATAGGTTTTTATATATTTACAGTTTATAAGTATCTTCATGGAACATGATCTTTGCTTAATATATATGTATATAATATCATGAGTTTTGAATAAAAGAAAAATTGATCATTTTTTAGCTATTTGCTCCATTTTTGGATAATTCAGTTATTCAGTTATATAAATGGATTTTTTTTTAACCCAAACAATGTATTGATGGCTATTGCTACAAATATAGCTGTGCTACTATGACTGCTTTTGTGCTCCAGTAGAACATATATGTATTTATTAAAATACTAAACTGGTACAATAAAAGTATGCTAAATTGGAACAACTAGTTTTGCACTTAATGCACTTTAATTGTGAAGTATGGTTAAAATATACTATTTTATTAAGAGGAACTATATATTAAATCAAATATTTTGCATTTAAAGTCTGATATTATTCAAAGATCATCAAAAGAACATTACAACGCATTTTATAATATATAATAGTAATATGCCAAGTAAAGTTTAATCAGTAAGTCTCGAGTTAGCTGTCAGTATTTGAACTTTGCTTAGTATGAAATAAATGTATTTGACTTTTTTGATGTTGTTTAGTGTGTGCGATATGTTGACGCACAGCACAGTTATTTACACGCAACTGCAATTAAATAGTAGCACAAACCTACACAAAAAGAAGCAGAACTTCCATGTTCACTAGCTGTGGCAGATCGTAAGAAGTGACTCATTTTCTCCTCACAAAGCACGCCAGGAGACAGATTTATGCTTTGTTGGGGAAATCACAGTGTTCTACATGTTGAGCATTAGCTCTCTCTCTGTAAAGCAGCTTCTGGTCAGTGTATCAGATGAGCTTGTCCCTGCAGGGCACAAATGCATCATTCTGGCAGAACTCACAAGTGATAAATTGAGTTTTCATTCATATCACCTTCACACAAACAGCAGCAGCAGCAGCTATCTAGTGTCCTGCTCAGGTGAGGTGAGCACAAGGTTAACACGGCTAGCCTTGAGCCACTTCTAACCATTGGTAGCAACAAGATACCTGCTTTACTCAGCGTATCGTTCTGATTGTGTGTCTTAGCACAACAAATAGCAATGCGACAAAGGCAAAGTGACGGGATCTTTCAACGGCTGCACACAAGCTTTATGCAACCTGGTCTCAACAAAATATGTACCCCCTTGTACGTTTTGTGTAACACAGTTTTTACGTAACTTACTGCCATGGTTTCAAATAGAAATCTCCACGGAGTGGCGTTAAAACACAGGTTCAATACGTAAACCCTGGCACATTTTTATTACATTCATATACATATGTATCGCAACGGTTCAGAATTGAAATATCCGTGGACTGTTGCTTAGTTTATGCTCTATCATGTTGGAAATACTGTATGGTACAAGGTACGTTTATGCCATGAGACTAAGTTGGCTATATGAATGCTATCTCTACCGAAATAGTGTTTTTCAGTGTTGCATATGCCAAATCTGTTTCATAATCACCCACTTATTTGTGGTAAATAGCATCTTTGTTTCCTTTTTTGTGACGAGCAGTGTAGGGCTTGGTGTGAGATCGCTATCTCAGGTGATTCGTCAGTGACACTGGAAAGGAGGGCAGGTAATTACTCAGCCTCAATGGGACGCTGTGTTATTCCTGCTTTGGGTGAGATGTTTATCTGCTGGTCTTTAGGCACCTGGATAAATGAGCCGATCGGCAGCTCGTCTGCTTGTTCTGTTCAGTGCGGATCAGATATTTCTAATGTCCACACAGATATTACAAGAGATGCACAGTATCTGAGCAGAAACACCCCAGAGCTCCGCTTCATCAGCATCAAGCACCAAATGGTGAAAATGAGCACAAAAATATATTCAATATCTTTGTTCACAGAAAGATATTAATCTGATGTGTTTCTCATAGCTGATCTTTAGGACCAAACTGGCTCTTTACAGTCACAGCAGCTTCCGAGATGTAATAATAGAGATGTGTTATGCTAGATAACAGCAACTACTTGAAATCGATTTCAGCTTGAGTTGCATTTCCAAGGTTTAATAAAATAAAGAAAAATGTAAAAATTAAAAATAAAATAAGATTAAATTAAATTAAATTAAACATTCAGAACATAATAATTTCAAATGATGTATAAATGTGATTTAAATTAAAAAAAAAATGTTTTATCATTTTTTATTTTTTTTACTGACTGTATAATAATAATAAAATAATTAACTAGAATTTCAAGAACCCTCCCCCAAAAATGTAATCCAAATCTCATTAAAATATTATCCTTGATGCCTGTTTGAACACATACAGGATTGGTTACTCTGTATGCTTTGCATGCATCTCAGATCTATCCTTTTGTTTTATCGGCTCTGGCTTTAGCTAATTCAAGCGTACAGTTCTGGATGGTGATATTTTAATGACGTGAATGTGAGACAGGGTCTAAATGGTTATTCCACATGCGTGGCGGTGTGAGATATGAGCTAACACTTGGCTCGCGGGGCTTTACAGTGTTTCATATCCTACGATAGTGTATTTATTTGGCTTGTTGCTCAAGGAGATTAAAGTGCCGATGCCGCTGAATGTTTTGGTTCCCGTGTCAAAGCCTGAAATGTAGCGAGAAAATGCTTATGAAAACCACAGGAAGTTGGGGTAAAAATCTGTCTGATATCCATTCAGATCAGTGGCAGTGGTGATTTAATATTTTTGGGGTTTCCACATGCCACTTTCAGAGAGCGGTTTATCCTCAATCAAGGGTCTTTTCCTGTTCAGAGCCGCTCCGAATGCTGACCCGGACTTGTTTTTGTATGCTTGTGTCAGATATGTTGTCCCCTCATCCTGCTTTTCCAGCTGATTAAAGTGGATTGATTACACATGAAAGCGTGTTTAATCACAGAATCTCAGCTCTGGTAGATCCAGAGATATGGATGATGTTTTTGTACCGGAAAACTTATGCTGGAAATCTCATGATTGTTTTGAGAAATCATATATAGCCACATGAATGTGTGTGTTCCCCTGACATCTTTTGTGGCACTTCCTACAGTATAGTATAGTTTTGATTCATTCATTACACATCTGTTGGCCACCTTAAATACGCTCATTCACATGCACTAAAAGTCTTTACCTGACAAACAAACGGCAAATTGATACCCAGCATATTATTACAGTTGTGCATCATACAAATGTAAACAACATTTATATATATATATACATATATAAAACATTTATAGACAAAGTTCAAAACAAAATGACAATTTTTTCCCTTATTTGTTTAATGTATGCATGACTTAATGTATGGAAACTTGTTTCTTTCATAGAATCAAAATCAGAATAATAATATATATTCTTCTGTTACATATTACTTCATTGTACAATTTTCCAAAATCATGTGTTTTCTTTATGCATTTCAATAAATCTCAGTCAAACAGTTGTGCTATTTTGATGATGTAAAAAAAAACAAAAAAAAAACATGACAATATGTTAAAAAAACAACAACAACAAGAACAAAAACATGATTTCTGAACAAAAATGCAGTTGTCTGTTTTCGCAAGAAAAAAAAAGACAAAA
>JAUMHI010000040.1:415464-429434 GCA_032359435.1 Enteromius unitaeniatus | reverse complement strand
TTCTTTATGCATTTCAATAAATCTCAGTCAAACAGTTGTGCTATTTTGATGATGTAAAAAAAAACAAAAAAAAAACAACAACAAGAACAAAAACATGATTTCTGAACAAAAATGCAGTTGTCTGTTTTCGCAAGAAAAAAAAAGACAAAAACAGAACTTTGGATAATTGTCTTCATATTTTTCGTTTGATTAGCTTCTACCAGATAACAGTTGTATTTCTGCTAAAATACTGCACACTTTTAATGTTCTCCCTTATTCCATTAAAACACTGACGAGCCTTGTTTTTATAAGCTGCTCTAATCTTTGATTCTATGATTAGCTGCGGTTTGTGATCTGATCTTCACTTCATCTGCCCACCCCAGGATGGCATTACCCACCCACCTGTTATAAAACACTTCACATCAGTCTCACATGGTGTGCTAGTATAAATGTCTAAAATGTCTGAAAATGCGTCATAATTTTAGTAAATTGTAGTACTCAGCATTTTAATTTCCTTGTATCTATTTAAAATGCTCTGAATCGGCAACAGTTCAACGCTGCGTTATTCTATCCTGCTTTTTTTACAAACCCATTAGGGCCCGATAACCACCCGTTAGAGTAGAGAGGGACCTGAAAGCCCTGTGACCTTTTACCTTGACCTCTGACCTGCAGCCAGCGAGCGGCTGGTCCCCAGGGCAGAGGGAGAGACTCCTGGGTCTTGAGTTACTCAAGCATGTGGATTCATTAACAAATATCTGTCTGTTTGCCCCAGTAATAAGGGCCATTTAAACACACGAGCAGCCGTGGAATCCCAATGAGAGTAGCTGGCCGTGTCACTCAAACACAGGTTCATCTGCAGGCCAAACATTTACCTGCTATTAAACCAGCCTCTCTTCTTAATATAGATGCTCACTGTTAGGATACTGCACTCATCGCTTGATGTGGTGTAGAGTAACAAAAAAAGATTATTAAGAAACTGGAGGAAAGGGATGGAAGCATTGGGCAAGTGCACTAGCGCCCCCCTCTGGACGCACTGAGTAGTGTTTAATGTAGAGCTGGAAGCACTTGCTATCATGTCAATTTATTGTTTTATTGTCTTTAGATTAACAAAATAACATCAATTCAAACAAACAAACAGAGAAGGGGGAGCAACTGACTTATCAGTAACTGTACAATCTGAAAGAAAACAGGGAAAAGTTTATATGGTCGTTCCTTTATATCGTCTAAAATGTTGGAAGAATAATATTGCCATGCATTAGCGATACTATAGGCCTTAAATCCTGCTATTGTACATTCATAAGTCACTGTTAGAATTAGAAACTATTAGAATTTGTTGTTTTTATACTGTTGGGCCAAGGTCGTAATAGTGAACTAAAATAAAACTAAAATTAAAAACCTTTTCATTTCAGCTTGTTGCTAAAGCAGTATTTCTTGACTAAAATAAAAATAATTAAAAATGAAATAAAACTGAAAAAAAAAATAATAATAAAAATGACAAAAGCATACAACAATATTACTTACATTTTAAATAAAATGGAAAAATCCAAACTTGATTTGAATGACTAAACACTATAATAGTATCTAAATGATACTAAAATAACATTGTGGGTTAAAATGTATTAATTCCATAAATCTTAGACTATAATAGAATGTTGTTGTTTTTTAATGCAGTGGGATTCATATAAAAGTTTTTTTTCCCAGATATGAACCCTGTATATAATTATAATCTCTTCAATATTCTCTTATTATGATATTTTATTGGGCAAATAATACTAAATTTAGGCATATTGTTCATAAAGAATTGTCTTTTTAAATTAATTTTATGCTTGAATTGTCTTCAGATGTAGGCTTAACAAGGGTTTAGTGGTTAGCTAATAAATGAACGTTCAGCATCATTACGCCAGCCTTCAGTGTCACACCATCCTTAGGAAATCACTCTAGTTTGCTGATTTGTTGCTCAAGAAATATTTATCATTGTTGCCAATGCTGAACATTTTTGTTTAATATTGAATGATCATTTATTTTGATTATTATCTGATAAGTTGAAAGTACAACATTTACTTAAAATGCTGTAAAATAAAATCTTTTAATGCATCTTTTCTGAATGCAATTCGGTTTTTTTTTTTGACTGACCCCAACTTTTGAACACCAGTAAGGGTGTTACTGTAAATGTTAAATATAATATTTGCAAACCAGACCTTTGTAGTTAACACACTGTATAATGATTGCAACTGGTGATTTTTTTTTTCATTTATTTATAAATTTTTTAAGGTACAGTAATCAATTTCGTCATGAGAGAAACTACTGATTTTTAATTGTGTGCAGGGTTTCAGTAGAGTTCATCTTCGTCACATTTCTAATTCTTCTCTGCAGGCGTTACCTAATGAGCCATTTAGTCCTTTATGAACTGTGTGAGTGGACGAGGGGCCTGAGCCACTGTTTGCCCAGGGCTGAGAAGGGAAACTAGGCACGGACACTATCTGATCAAGGGCCCCAGTGCCGGGCGCTTTAGGGCCGGGGGCCAGTCAGGGGTGGATAGGTTGTCAGAAGGAACAGAAAAGGTGAAAACAGGTATTTGTGTTTGCGTTGTGATGGAGCCGAAAGATAGAGGCAAGAGAACAAGGTCTCCACTGATCACCGTGCATCTAATTGTACAAGAGCTTTTGGTTTTGTGAGAGTAATTTGATAAGAAGCTCTTGATTTCCTGCTAACACCCGGCCGTGATGGATTGGAAACGTCGCGCTGGGATACACACTTGGAATCAATCTCCTCTTGGTCTTACAGCCCGGCCAGGCCAAGCTAAACTAAATATTTCATGTAAAATGTAAAACATGCTTGCTGCCATAAACAGGCTGTGTTTTAAAACACGGGGGAGTCAGAGCTGAAAAATGATTTTAACCAAAACTGTAAGCTTCCCCCTCGGTGCGAGGTTTATTTATGTAGATTGGATAGAGTGGCACATAATTATTCCAGCGCTGCCAAGGTCCTCTTTATTTATTCTGAGTTTCCTCTCGTTCTCTCTCTCTCTGTTGCTGAAGTTTGTCTCGTGATACTTAAGCGATGCTTTAACATCTATCTTCGGGCCCGGTGCCTTTTCTGTAATCTGATATTCAGACAACTCTCGTTTGAAACCAGTTTAAACAAAAAGGAAATTCTCAGGAAAAAAAAAAAAAAAAACAACATCCCTCGGGAAAGGTGTAATTCATTTAACTTTCCTGTTCAGTTTTTTTACCATTAATTGTGTATATGTGCTGCGTATGTGTGTGTTTCCACCCAAATCTGTCCTGAGGAGTTGTTTATTGCCCCAGCGGTTCTGGAGACATAATGATATATATATATGTGTAAGGATCCTGGATGGAGGAAAAGTAAAGAAAAGAGAAGGATTAGAAGAAAGAAGAGTGAGACAGAACGAGGCTATTCTACAGTTTGATGTGCTTTCATCCAAAAATCAGTTTCAAATTCTCTTTTATTTTTATTTTTAGTTTAAAACTATTTTTTTACTATAATTATCAGTTTTGGAAAATAATGATTTTTTCTCTCTCTCTTGAACCTAGAAATAGTTTTAAGAATTTTGAAATATTTAAAACTAAGAACATTTTTGACAGAAAATTAAAAAGTATTTAAGACTGCACTATTTCTATGTCAGATAAACACAATTATACACCTTAACAACCGTTACATTCTACATCAAACTACAAAACATGATCATCATCAGGTTTTACATAAATGTATTAGTGCTATCAAATGATTCATCTTGATTAATCACATCCAAATAAATGTTTTTTTTATATAATACAATGTGTGTGTGTGTGTGTGTGTGTGTGTTTTGTGTGTATAAATACACACTCATACATATTTTGTTTATATTATATTTACATATTTTATTAATATACAAATATGACATTCTTCTTAATATAAACATGCATGTGTGTGTAATTATATAAACATAATAAATATACACAGCACACTCTCATAAATGATATAAACAAAATCCTTCATTTTGGATGTGATTAATCATAATTAATCCTTTTGACAGCAATAAAATTTATTAAAAATAATACATTTAATTTAATTATTAAAACATTTCACGCCGATCATATCATTTAATTTGCATTGTATTAAAGTAGAAAAATAAGTAAACTTTTTATTTTTACTGGTGGTGGCAGACTTTTGGAAGCTCATAAAATGTAATTCTATTTATTCAAGTATATTTTGCGCAGTAAAGTTTATAGGTGTAGCTCACTTTTACAATCAGCGTCCTAGCTCTGACAGAAGCGACGTTCTAAACTGGAGTGAAATCGACAGATTGAGTGAGTGAACATTTCCCTATCGCTTCATCTGTGTGTGTTTGAGGATATGTATGACATGTTTCTGTTATCTCGTTGTTAGTGTGTGTGTGTGTGTGTGTGTGTGTGTGTTACAGTGTTTGTGACACTGGTGTCTTGCAGATCGAGCATCACTTCAGCCTTCAGCAGCTCTGATCGCAACATTACATCCCTGCGTCTGTTAGCACCCTCCGCATTGAGCCCGCTCTGCTTTGTTTGCCGAGGTGTGTGCACAAACAGAAGGAAATGGTGTGTGCTGTTGTGGGAAACACAGGTGTGTGCTGAAAGCCCTGCTCGTTTGGGCCGGTCAGAGCTGGACTCGAGAGAGGGCGATGACAGTGACAGTCGCAGGCTAAATACATGACTAAATTTCAGCCGCTACGGGAATGCCGAGGACGCCTTTATGTACTGTGTCAGCAGGGAAACCAGCCTTTCCTCCAGTTAACCTCTGACCTTTACAAAGTTCCCACACACAAAGACAGATACTAGTGTTAAAGATAAATAGCTGGACTTTTCCTTCGGAATGAGAAATCAAAGTGCATGGCTTCATTTGTGACCCAGGAGCACAAAACCAGTCATAAGGGTCAATTTAAATACATATCACTTGAAAAATACAAATTAAAAATGCTTTCCATTGATGTCTGGTTTGTTAGGATAGCACAATATTCAGCTGAAATGCAGCTATTTGAGAATTTGGATCTGTGCAAAATAATCTAAAGAGTGAGAAAATCTCCTTTAAAGTTGTGCAGATAAAGTTCTTAGCAATGCATATTGTTGTATTGAAGTTTTGATATATGTACGGAAGGAAATTTACTTTTCAAGGGACATAATATCTCAATGATAAAAGTAAAATGTATCATTTTGACCCACACAGTGTATTGTTGTCAATTGCTACAAATAATCCTGTGCTAGTTTAGACTGCTGTTGTGCTCCAGGCTCACAAGAATTATTGTTTGGTTATGAGCGTTAAAAGAGATGCATTGCTTGCTGTTATTTACGCTTGGCTGGATTTGCTGGTCTCTAGCTCTATTCTTTTCTCTCTCTCTCTCACACACACTCAGGTGCTCTTTCTTTCTTTTTAGCAGGACTACAATTAACCTTGGTTCCTTCGGCCATGAATCAAGTCAGAATAGGGAGAAGGTCTTCAGGATAAACAGGGGCTGCTGGTAGTCTTTTCTCCTGCAGGATTTATGGACGCGTCTGAATGAATGGAGGGGCAGTTCTGACTGTCCCACGCTTCACTGGTCAAGCTGACACCAGCTCTACAGGTGAAGAGGTCAGTGACACAGAGCAGACACACCTGACCGGGAGAGGTCATGCCGGGGTCAGTGACCAGTACCCAAATCCTTGGAAATATTAGAATTATTGTAGACTTTTTCAGGACTATGTTTCTACCACAATGGAAAACGTTTTGCAACTCAATGTCAAGTATGACATTGCACTAACGCAGTTTCTCAATTTGGGATGCACTATTATCGTATATATATATATATATATATATATATATATAGATATATACAATAGCGATTCACATCATTTTTGTGTGTGTAAATGCACAATTTAATTAATAAAATAATTATTTTAGATTTATTATTAATAAACATATATTGAAACGCTGCTATTTTATTTATTACCAAATTAATGAACATCAATAAACACATGATCATTTTTTTTTCAATTTAATTAATGTGTAAAATAAGCAATTCAATATTTTAAATATACATTTATTTCAATATTACTATATTTTCAATGTGGTCAACTGTTGCCATTATTTTCTCTTTTTCTGGTTGTTACTGGATCTCTAAGATAGATAGATAGACAGACAGGTAGATTTTAGAGTTTAGAGGCAATCTGGCAATCTTTTTCCTCACAATACTCCATTTTGGCCAGTCTTTTTGTTTTAATACACCTCATCTCGTGACCATGCTGTATATCATGTAATGTACGCACAGATATTAAAACACATGGGGAATCCATTTAGCCTATATAGCGCCAGTTTTTCCTGCTCTGGTGTATGGAAGCGTCTGCGGCTCTTCCGAGCACGGTTCTTATTTCAGCATGACGGTGGTTCCAGCTCCGCAGGCCGGTCTGGCTCCACAGCGTTATTTACAGCATCTCTGGGATGGCCTGTTTGTCTAAGTAGGCGACCTTGTTGACCCGGAAGCTGTAAATTCATGTGTGATGTTTCTCTTCCTCCCTCGAGGCCCGAGGGAAGACGGCAGTCAGAGAGTTTTGCCAGTGGACAGTCACGATTGTGGCCTTGATTGTTGTAAAGTTAGTGCTCCCTTGTGTATCTCCAGCAGCAATAATAATAGCGTGAAGTGACTTTAGCGCAGTAGTAACTGCCCTAAATGTCCATTCAGAGGTGTTTTGTTTTGTCGTGAACTCCCAGTAGCTTTAAGGCGAGACATTTGGAGATTAAGAGGGACACGCTTTGATTTATCGCTCTGCATTCGGTGTGGAATAACCAGCGAGATGCCGGTTGTCAGAGACTTGCTCTCAACCGTTGCTTTCGGGAAATTTATAGCAAAGTCGTCGTTCCCCTTCGCAGCTGATGTTTTCTCCATGCAGAAGATGAGTTTGCTGCTCCTTCTTCCTTCCTCCTTCTGAGATCCAAGCTGTCCTGGAGCAGAGGAAGATGGGAGTCATTAAGGTGACGTTAATTCATCTCCTGCCGTTTATTGATCATGGCCGAGTGGAGAGTGGATTGATTACGGCTCGGACACATCTCGAGCGGATGTGTGAGCTTTTATCTGAGCTGTGTGTTCGTGTCCTGACCAAGTCTCTGGGCACACACTGTGTAGGAAGCGGGTGGCAGGTCATGAATGGAGATTTCTAGAGCATGAAGATAATTGAATGCATTACTCGGAGGCCCCTGGACCTACACGTCTTCTGTCTTCACATCGTCAGATGGACTTGAACACAAATACCTGGACTATGACGGATAACAGCTGGACGAGATGCATGCTGATAATAGCTGGGAGTAAACGTTGCAATGTTTATACAACGTTGCATATTGGTTGCAATTAGGTTATGTCATGGTTCAGCATTTAAAACTGATGTAAAAACTAGGAAACCTTAAAACCATAACGAAAAACATTAATATATAATGTAAACACAAACTTTTATGTTTGATGTGATTAATCACGATATATATATATATATATATATAAACGTTTAATATTGAAATATTGGTAACACTTTAGACTTTAACTAAGACTTTTTCCCTTAATACATTTCTAATTTGCTGCTTATTAATAGTTAGTAAGGTAGTTGTTAGTTTATTATTGTATTGGGTTGTAGGATAAGGTATTCATTTGTGTTTAATTAGCACTCATAAATGGCTGATATTCTAGTCATATGAATGCTAATGAGCAACTAATAGGTTACAGAATATTTTAATATTTACATTTTTTATTTCTCTCCGGGATTATTTTACCCAGATGCTTGTTTTATCGTGTGTGTGTGTGTTTCACTATCAGTGCCAGTATGGTTTGTCAGTATAGAGATAGAAGAGAGATGTTCCTGAAGGCTGTCAGTATCATTACTAAATGTAAACTGAAAACTGAATAAATGCCCATGTATATGTTTAGTTCTTGATACGATTTGATTACCATGACCTCGTGTCACACAGCAGTCCATTCTTCAGCAGCGGTCAGTGCTTTTCTGATTGACTGGACGGCCTGATAAAGATCACGGGGTCAGTGGTCAGGACACTCAGGTTGAGTGGACAATGCTCCAACCACAGCCCATCCATCACGGTGAGGAGACAAAAGCTAATGTCACTCCGGGAGGATAGCACTGGTTTGATTAGCTGGTCAGCCGCTGATAGACCTGAACGATTCTGAAGGAGGCCGCTGTTCTTAACTTTTCCAAACCCTGTTAATTCTGCTTTAAATCCCTGTGCTTTTAAACCACACCTCCTGCCTGGATCCATAAGACTGGGGTTGAATTTGATGATGATGAGAACCATTTAAAAGGCTATTTAATTTTCTATTAAAAAGTCAAAAGCTTCATCTTCATTCACAGGCGGAGCTGAGTTATTGAAAATTGCAGCGCAGTATAGTTACAGCTCTAAATGAACTGAAATGAAGCTAATTAAATTGCATGTGAATTGCTTTTAAAACCTGCAGGGGGCAAATTAAACTTAATGCACTGCCTAAAATCATATAAAATAATTACTCCTTCAATTTTCTCTATCCCAGAAATGACATCACACTTCTCCTGAACTTCTGTAATGTTTTTTTTCATAGAGGATTTGTGAAAGCCTCTTGAGCTGCAGAAAGTAAATATCATTGCTGTCAAGCTTTCTGACCGGATCAAGGCAGCTGTCAGTTTGTCGGTGGACTGAAGAAGAGAGCTGACTGCTCTCTGGCTCACAGCCTTGCTGGGCCATTTCTGACGCCAGAAACAAGGCAATTGTCCAATGCGGAGGTTTCTTGGGTTTTGCAATATCGTCATGACAGCTGGCAGCAAAACTGCAGTAAATTTTAAGTGAATCAGCTTAAAATAGGCCTTGCTGGATCAAGAGGATTCCTTACACTGTACAGGCCTGCACTCTTAAAGGGGTCTGTCAGGTAAAAAAACGCCCTCAAAGAACATAAAGTAAGTAACATAAAAGTGGTCCGATTATATAGTATAGTCATATAACTGTTGCTTCTAGCTCTTATGGAATTGACTCTTGGTTTATTACAGAGCTCATCATATGACTATCAAGACTTGGGTGGACCACTTTTATGAAGTGTCTCTTTGACAGCCTCATTTACCTTCATTTTATTGAAAATAGTGGCTAGGATGTTCTTCAGAAACAACAAAGCAAAATAAAGTTTTGTAACTGCTTTTGGAGCGTGAGTAAATGATGACAGAGTATTCATTTTTAAAAGAACCATCCCTTTAAAGCATAACACTGTATCAGCTCTTATGAGACTCTTCAGTTTTCCTCTTCTTCAGCAGAGATAATACGAGGTCAGGGAGAACGAGCCGTCTCGGCTCAATTAATCAAGGCCGGAAACCTGTGCTTGGCTCAGACAGAGCGCCTGTGTTCTTCTGGAGCAGACATCACCTCCCTCCAATCTGGTGCTTTGGATCCAGAGGTCCATTCATCAAAGTCAGAGCCAGAGCAAACCGAGATAGACCTCTCTGGATGGGCCTGTGTGTTCGGACCAGGCCAGGTATACAGCAAGCGTCTACATCACCTCTAGCTCTGCGAAGAATGTATAAATACACAAGACATGTCTGGGTTTCGTCATAGCGCAGAGATGAATATCTCATGCCAGGAACCGGAGAGAGTGTGAGAGACAGATATGAATGAAGGGGACTTCGGTGCTGATTCAGCTTTCCATCTCACCGTTATTTGTTTGGGTGCAATCAGTGGCATGCATCTTTCAAACAAATAACGTGAGGGCCAATCGATGTGCATCGATCGTTTGTTAAAGGCCGTGTCTTACTTGGAAAATAAAAGATCAGATTGCACCGTTGATCTCTTATGTCTCCGGTGTCTAGACCTTGCTGACAAAAGCGTTTCGTTTGCTTTTGCCGGCTCAATTGCATTCTCGCTTGTAAACAAGCAGACAAACAGAGTCCTGATGCTGGCACTGGCTCTTACAAAACAAACAAACACGAGCCGGGTGTGCGTCTCCAGACGTCTGAAGGAGAGATTAGGCATGTCGGGGAGGAAAGGTTTCCATCTGCTGGCATGTTTGGGGTTTGCAAGAGACCAGAATTGTGCAGCTTTCAGAATTGAATTCAGAGTGATGTTTAAGCTTCATGTTCAGGCCGTTTTAATGACTCAAAATACACTAATGTTTCTCCTAATGTTATAAGAAAAATGTTTTAACATTAAAATGCACTTTAAAAAAGTAAAATGCATTTTTTTTTTTTTTGTTCAAACTGACATCACATAGAGACAGATTCTAGCTACTGTGCGCATAACAGATCTGTCTAAATATCTAATATATTTAAAGAATTAAATACAAATTTTATATACCTTTTTAAAAAAGTATTTACTGTATGTTATTTATTTTGCAAATATGTTATTGATTAAAAAAAAAAAGAATGTTTAAATTATCTTTCAGTTCCTTAAAATGAAAAGAATTTAAATCGAGGTAGCAGAAATGTTATTAGAATTTTAATTTAAGGAGGTAAGGTGTATAAAAAGTGTAATGAGTGTATGATCACACACAGGATATAAGGGGCATCTTCAAAAACACTCGATGATTTCATCTTTAATAATTGAATGGAAACCATTTATTTGTTTGTTTGTTAGTTTTTAACATAACATAAAAATTAATTATTAACTGTTTGGTTGTTGGCAGTAAGGGTCAGGAATATTAAATCTTATTTCTTAACTTAGACATTTCACCCATGAAATGAAACTGGCAAAAAATTAAAAACAAGATAAAAAATCCTTAGTATTTCTCTTAAAAATCTGAATACACCCATACACCAAGCCCTTCTCATCAGCCATCACTCAAGCACAGTGGAATTCCTCAAATGAATATCAGTCTTCTCAAAGCATTCTTCAGGACAATGCTATTGACAGTTTTAATAAGCCCCGTTCTTTTATCTGCTGTGGGACTGGCCAATCAGCAGCCTCCTCAGTATTTTATACACACACACACACTGAGCTTGATGGACAGATCATGAATGGAGCAGAGGAACAGGGAGGAGAGGACCATCTTCCGCTGGAGGACGGCTCTCGTCACTCATCGCAGGCTGGAACAAGAGCACCTGCTGTGGGAAGCCCAGCAGCACCTTCCCTTTGGTGAACAAGATCCACCTGACGACTGACGTGATGAAGATCAGTCCCATCCCCAGAACAATGCTGCGGTCTTAGAATTACACACACATCAGATTGCTTTCAAATTTGATGATACTGTTCATTTTTGTGGCTAAAACACACAAACTAGATGTCTATGAGACAGCAGTGAAGAGACATGGAGACTGCTGACCTTTCAGATATTGTGAGATAAATAACAAACTCAGTGATGAGAAATAAATGTACTTAAGCAAAACTAGAAAATGTATTTACAGATTGCATGAGGCATATTTTTGAAGCTTTACCCGACAGAACTTTGTTTTTGTTTCTTCTGCTGAACTTATTTTCTCATAGGAGTATATAAATGGAAACGGATGGATAGATTTAGCTGATTTTGAAAGGGAACTTCAAAACATGAGGTGCATCAGTAGAATTACAAGAATAAATTTATAAATAAATAAGTTAAACATGCAGTATATTATGCAAAAAAACCAGCAACAATACATATCTATATCTATTAATTTCTTTTTTTTGTGCCAATCTAATTTTTTATTTGTTTGATGATTTTAGAAATATTTGTTAATGTGGTGGTTAAAAATGTTATACAGTAGGTGATCTATTAAATTTTGTCATAATTGTGCCATTTTATTAATTCCTTTATTTATTTGTGTACATTCCATTTCATAAATTTGGGTGTCAGTAAGAAAGTCTCTTAGTTTCATGCCTGCATTTTTGAGGAGTAATAACAGCGGTATTATTACATATTATTACACTTTCTATTTTTATATATTTTACCTGTAATTTATTCCTCATATTAATTTTTCAGCATCATTACTCCAGTCACATGATCCTTCTGAAATCATTCTAATATGCAGATTGACTCTTAATTTATTTTATGTATGTGTTTATTAATTATTATTTATAATTATTTTTAAATTATATATATATATATATATATATATATATATATTATTTTAAATTATTTTTATTATCATTATCATCATAGTTTTTATAGTTCTAAAAAGAAATATAAATCTTTTTTAAGATCCTTGACAAATAAATATTAATTTTCTTCAAAAATAAAAACTGACTTCTTGCTGAACTTTTCAGCAAAAGTTTTCTGTTTAAACGTCTCCTCTAAATGAATATATTATAGAAGTCATGGCATGCTATTTAATTTGCATCGGTAATATTTTCTGTCCATATGGTAAACTGAATTCATTGTATATTCTGTATATTATATTATTAGATGTATTTTGAATTGCAATTCTGTTCGGGTTTTATGCTTGTGTAACACATTGAGAGTATTGATATCCTACACCTGGGATTGTTTTATAAGGCGAACAGATCTCTCTCGCTGTTGTCAGCTCACTCATCCACAATGAATGAGATCTGCTCACTGGCCAGAATAACTATCTTCTGAATATCCATAAATCACTGCATCGTTGTCTAGAATTTGAAATCCGACTATTTCTTCTCCAGCCAGAGTCTAGTGATTTATGGACCGGCTGTCCATTCTGACTGCAATCAGTATCTTTCTTCCGACTTGGCCACACCGTGTTTTGACGTGAAATTGAAAATGGGTTTAACGTGAGATCCTTCTCGCTCAATCACGCGCCTGGGCTCAGGGCTTCAGCTCTGTCCAACACGTTCCGAAAACAATATGACATGAGAGGCCAGCTAACTGAGTAAACAGCATCTTTGGGGGAATCTTGTCTTTGTAGTTGCAAACATAACGAGGAGAAATGACTTTAAAGCGGGGCTGGAGTGAGACGGATTCCTTCTCGCAGTGAGACCCTGCAGCTGCAGCTGTTGCCGTGGATTTGTTGCCATGGTAACAGGGTTGCTGTGATGGGGAAAAAGAAATGATGGCTGTTTAGGCACAACGCACACCCATCTGGCGTGAGATGATAATTGCTACACATGTTTGTCAAATGCACTGAACAAATAAAACCCATCAATCCCCCCCCCCCACCCTGCCGCCAAACCCACTGCTGTATTGTGCTTTCCAACTTTGCTTAGCCAACCCACGCCATGTCAGACTGCAAAGCACTATACAGTCATGTCTCGATATAACGGTCACCAAATACCAACACAAACTGACCTTTATAGAGTGGAAACCGGTATATCGAATACCGGTCGTCGCGTGTGTCGGGTGCTGTGACCGGTACAGGGGCGAAAAGGGAGTTTCTTCCATATTTGTAACAAAAATAGGTTTGTAAAGCCATCATGGCACAATTGCACAAAAAACCTGATCGACGGCATTTTTAAATACTGATAAGTCGCGTATTACAGAGCATGCTAGCGAAGGAATGCTGTTGCAATATCCATCTGCTTCTTGTTTCGCAATGATGTTTCTGTAATCAGTCTGAAGCACTCTTCCACACGATAACACATCTCCATTCCGTGCACATCAGCGTGTTGTAGCACGTGCTACTTCAACTTTCGAGCGTGCACCGTTGCCTGTTCATGTGTGACGTTCTTAACTGGAAGTGGACACTTGTCATCATCATCGGTGTCGAGGAGGTGGTTGTCTTGTGTGCTAACCATCTGCAATATCGCTTCATCACTGAGGCCTTCCTCTGTATAATTTTCACCTTCAAGGTCAACGAACTGGTCAGCTTGTCTGCCATGGCCGCAGTGCTCGCTTCGTTACCGAACAGATACTACAGAACAGCTAGATACTGAAAGGGCCCCCCCTTTGATTTCCTCAGCTTTCTTACTCGCTTGGATATTGGCTCGACCGTTATAGATCACGCCGAGATAACGCGAGACCGTTACATCGAACTATTTTGGAATGGCTACGGTTTGCGCACCACCATTTCGACCGGTACAGAGGCGAAACCGTTACAACGAAGACCGGTATATTGAGACGTGACTGTGCTTTGGTTAGAGCATCACAGTCGCAT